>WSZQ02143577.1:0-40750 GCA_019419845.2 Weissflogia rhopalogaster
TTGTATAGCCTTGTTTTTGTCTTGTTTGATACCTCGTTTTTATTAAGTATACCATTGTTCAATTGGTAATATGTTTTAATGGCGCTCTCAATTCTGGCACTTATTCCTAAATATTTGAAACTATTTACTTGCTCTATTATTTCATTTTCTATCTTTATATTAATATTTCGTTTCTCACCTATGTCCATCACTTTTGTCTTGCTTATATTTAGTTTCATTTTGTACTCTTTCAGGGTTTCGATCCATATATCTAATCCCTCTTGAAACTTTCCGTTGCGCTCAGCCGATCTAATCTAAATTTTCTTCAAATTTTTATTTCAAAGGTTTATTTTACCTAAGATAATCACCGTAATGAATGAAACAATGAATGATGTTTTATATTCATTGATTGATGATAATGATAATCATTTTGCATCAGTTTTTACTGCTTATAATCCTAGCTTGCTTAATTTTTAATATCTTTTGGATAGAATTAGCATTTTTTAGATTAGACTGTTTTAATTCCTTAAAGTTGTTATTTTTACATTTTCTTTCTAAATATTTACTTTCAGATTCTAAGGTTGAGTACCTTATAGGTACTTTCAATTATATATTAAGTGAGCAGAGGGGAAAGTCTCAAATCAGAAGTCGGCATCTAAAGCCGGATGCGTCTGACTGTTTCACTTGGAGGATAATATAAGGTAAGAAATATTAGTTTGAATAATATATAATCAGGGTTGTTATATAACGTTATATAAGATAATGTTGTAATATATAATGTTGGAAATAACCTTATCCAACTTTTTGAATTTTATAATTCCCTAATATTGATGAAGTAGTTTTCGAAGAATTCGCCTGAACCCGTTTTAGAAACCTGTACGATAATTCTCTTGAATTAAGAGGGCAGATTTAATCATCGAAAAAGAGTATAATAAAATGATCTTGATAATAACTAAAAAATACAAATAACTTTAAATACTTTTCACATAAATAACCTCTAATCTAGTATTATCTAGTTATGCAACCCAATAAACCAATGAAGGATAAATAGCATCCGTCTGCAATAATTAACGTGAGATTAAAACATTCCTCACATCACATGAATGACTTAATCCAGTCGGTATTCGCATGTTGCGAATTTAAATACGAATATCGTGCGCAAATAGGAGCATTTATCAATGGCCTAATTAAAGCGTGGCGCGGTCGTTTTGGATGAAACGCGTCAAAACATTTTCGTAATTATGTACGACGAGATGCGTACGCTGATTAGCGCGCTGATGAGTTGCAATGACACGCGCCGAATCGCTAAATACTGGTAAAGTCTCGTAAATGCGCTTTTTGGTCACACATTGTTAGCGCTCATTCATCACCGCTGCCGTCATTAACCTAACCACACATCTAAACTAGCTGTGAATTACATAATACGCATTAAAGCAAGTAAGCGTACGTGCGGATATGCGAATAAATTTTCTCGTGGAAACGCGTGCATTTATGACGTGCTGTTGTTTGGGTTTATATAAGCGGGAGAGTCGAGTGCGAACCGAGCGCTGAAATGGTTTGACGGATTGGTGGTCAGGAAGGCAGGAAGTCATTGTCAATAGGTCAATTTCAAGTCGATTGCGTGCGAGCTATGCCCGAGTTTCCCATTTCCTCCTGCGGCTGGAAGCAATAAGTGATAATTACGCTGAGTGGATTCATTCGATGCGTTAATGAAAGATTAATATCGGTGTTTTTTTGTTTTATGGCACATAAAGCGCTATCTATCAATGACAACACTTTTTGAAATTGTAATTTACTTGAGATATATGGAATTATACGAAATAGGTTTACAGAAATTGCTTGTATTTTACTTTTGAGATTAGAAATTAGTTAATAATTAATTTCATTAAGTTGATGATAATAAATTATCAAAATGTTTAATATGGGTCAAGTAGTATTTGAACCAGATAAACTAATTGTAAGAGTAAATGAAGGTGTTTTATGCACGGTATAGTAAGATTAAATTTAATTGTTGTTAATTACTTTCTATTATTGAAAAACAGACTAATTGTAAGCTAATAATGTGTACAGTGTTGCATAGGTTACGTTATAATGGGTGAGTTTTTTAATGTGAAAAGTGAAAATAAAAATTTGGAGATGATCAAAGTGTAATTGTTCTATTCTAATTGTATTAATTGTTCTATGTCTTGATATATTCATCCATCTAACTTCACCCTCATGGTATGGGGCAGGGGATTGAATTTCTACGAATATTTTCGCCACCGGTTTCTATTTACTATTACATATGAATAAATATAATTTGAAGTATTTGAAATTTTCACCGTAAATAACTTACCAGGTACTATTTAATATCAAATATAAACAAATATGTTATCGAAATTTAAGCATTTGTATTTTAAATCATCTAGACTTCTTCCGTTACGGTAAAGGGTACTTTATGATATACTTTAATCAAATAGGGATTAATTTACCTGAGAAATTGACTTTATGTTATAATGGAAGTTACTTATTGTTAGACATACATTAGATTGTACTGATAACAATCTCAATTTTATCTATAAATCAATTTTCTTTTTAAATCAATTTATTCCAGGCAGAATAAGCTTTTGTAAGTGATAACTTTTAATGGGGTAGAAAGCACATCGAAAAGTAACGCGTTACGGCGTCAATCTGTGCGCCTGGATAGATGCTTCTCCCAGTAGTAGGACTAATTGTGACGAAACTTTGAGTATGCACATTTTCAAATACTGATCCTGAAAAGGCAAAAAGACAAAATCAAACAAAATATTGTAAATTTGTATAGTTATAACTTCTTTTTTAAATAACCTATCCATATATTACTATAAAGACTTAAATTAAATTTATTCCTAAAAATAAAATTATTCTCCTCGAATACATCATTCTTATGCGTGCATCTTACTAAGGAAAAATAAACACATCAATAAGTATGCAGCCATACCGTTGGCCTGACAAACCTTTTTACACTCGTCACATTCCATAAAGAGTGGCGTATGAAAGGAAGTCTATTTTCCAAAATGCTTTCATTGTCTCCAAAATTGCATAAATTTAGTATCGAAATATATATAATAATTAGAGACACGTTCTCTTTGGATAAGCATTTAACTCCGCTCATTTTCTGTAGCTCCACCCCTTTTACATAGCTCCGCCTCAAATTCAACCCGAGGTGACATATATCATCAAATTTGCTTCCATGATACTTTATTTCTAAATACAAATAAACATGTATTGCTCATGTGGAGTACGGGCCGCATTGATAAGGCACATGCGTTATAACGCAGAGGGTTCAAACCCCGGGGTCGCTGAAAACTAAGATCAGTCATTCCATAAATTTCTGATTCCTGAATAAGGAGAAGAGTTGGACGATGCAACCTATACAACTCCATAAAAATAGGCAAAGAACCCGTACTAGATCAGGACATGTATAAGCCGGATAAATGTTCTGAATAGGAATTACGAGAACATTTATCATTATATGCTCTTAGAAACTGACGTAATCTGGGAACTTCCTAATCTGCTCGGTCAAGAATCATTCCCAACGATTACTAATTGATAGTAAAACTGGAAAGTTGCAGAGAGACAACAATGAATACCGGAAGAAAACTTCGAAGACCTTAAAGAAAATTTAAATAAAGATGAATTAAATAGGTATCTCTCAAAATCTATACAACTAAAAGCAATTCGCAAACAGTCGTCGAACGGTCTGGGCACGCATAATCGGCCGGTTGTGATGATGCGCGCATCTCATCGCAAAACGTGCCCTGCTCTCGTCGCGCCCGCCGCCAGCAGGAACGACTACGAGCGGCGGCGGCGGTGGTCCCCCCCGCAGCCAACAACCAGCAGCTATCAGCTACCGGCAGCAGGAGCAGGAGCAGCAGTAGCAGTAGCAACAAGCGTCCGCGACAATCGCGCAGTTTGCGACTGACCGCCGTGTGGGAAGCGCGCTCGTGTGGACTCTTTTCGTGTGTTTTTATTATTTGTGACCCATCGTACGTGCACTATCATCGAAGAGCCGCTCTGTACCTACCCCTCTCGGGCAGCTGGAGACGCTCTGATAACGTCTCAAAGGAGGAAGGACAGACGCACGCGTTGGTAGCGCCTAGGATAACGCATCACACTCCAATAGAGTGCGAAATATTCAACAAGTTGTAGGTAACAAATCCACTTCTGGAGAATTTCCTACTTTATTCCGTACTTATCGTTTATGTAAATATTTATTGAATTCTCTTACTGTTATCTACCTAAAATTCCCACGAATTCGTTTGTCAATGTGTTTTATCTCCAATTTTTCGCACACATGAAATATTTGCACAATGTATCATTTTTGGTTGTTTTTTTTTTTCGAGAAAATAGTAATAATTTTATTAATGTTGAACTAGCAAAAACTGGTATTGACCAGTGATGTAATTAAATATGTTTGCTTATAAGTTTTCTTATCTTTTTCTCTATAAATCATTTTGTTCCAGACATAAACATGACTTTTTTTCTTATAGAAAATTTATATTCCAAGTTTTTTAACAATTATTAATTTTTTTTCTTCAAATTTCACGATTCAAAATCGGACAAAAAATATGAACTATTGTTTGCCGTTATCCAATTTATGCCTTTCCTAAGGAAGTTAAAAATAATTTTACTTTCATAAACACGGTCACTGAAAAGCCATGAAAACTGTTGTTTTCATTCACTTTTACTGCAAATTGTTCTACGCAAAACATTAAAAAATGTTGTCACATACTTGAGAATGCAGGTACTTAGCAAAAATAAACATCTCAATGAGTATGTCGTCGTGCCATTGGCATGACAAACCTCCTTACACTCGTCACATTGCAAACTTGTAAGATGCTCGCCATTGTGTTAGGAATTCCGCGCAACCGTGACTTTATGCAAATGATTATTTGGTCTCTCGACTTAAATGTCGTTTTTACAGCTTTTGAATTACATACACGAGCCATATTTACATAACAATAGATAACATTTAACATGCCTTAAAAAGAGAATCTCAATCAGCATAAAAGCAACTTAAAAACATTTATTGAAAAAAAATTCACACAATCAACACGTTTTAACTCTACTTAATATTTATAGTTTTAACCAGGAAATTGATTGATATTCAGAACATGAAGATCTATTACATCATTTAGATCCCAATCTAGGCTTAATTATCATTTTAGATAAAAAGTGACTGATTAGAATATTAAGCGTTATAAATAATAAGCTAAGGTGTGCCTGCTAAAGTTTGAGTTTGGCAAAGTGATTAAGATGTTTTATGCGTTCGTTTCTGCGCGTTTGTGTCGTAGAGAGGAGGCTATGTTAGCAAGTTCTGAATACTTAAAATAGTCATCGGACACCTTGGTGGAATCTTGAGCGGTTTTTGAGGCGCACTGGTCAGAGAGTTGCGACTGGACTTGTGACAGTTAAGCGGAATCACGTCGAGATGCTATTTTTGCCGGCAGCGACGCGAGACAGCGCCTACACCAACACAATACCTCACATGCAAGCACAATAAATCTTAAATTAAATATGGAGCTTATAATTATGTAATAGTTTGCCTAGTTTTACATGATTTTATGTTGGCTACAAGTATTTTGTCGGCTTGGCGTGGATGCAAATAGTAAACGCCATTTTCTTTTGTCTAATTATCGTATTTGTATTTCGAATATTTTACATTTAGTTATTATTGTTTTACCCTTACTTCACTTCAGTAAAAGAATGTTAATTAAGCATGTAAACATACTTATTAGAGCGACGGCTTGCCGCGTTGTGGAGCTCGGTACTCGTTAGAGCACTGCAGTTAAGCAACGTCGGACGTAGCTAGGCGTTGGGTGGGTGACTACTTGGTCAACCCCACTCAACAAGTGGCTGCGGCGCCGTCCGCGAACTCCTGATTTCGCGGTAAAAACGCGAATGAAGGTTGGTTGATTCGCTTGCGACGGTCCCCGGAAAAAAAAACTCATATGCACAAAAAGTTCAGAGCAAGTACCATCAGTAGCGAGACCGGATTGGGCCGGGTGAAAGTTACTGTTCCCTTACACCACTATGTGGTAGAAAAAGGTTGTTGAATAATATAATAACATACATATTAAATACAGTGAAACCTTCCTTATACTGAAAGACAGGGGTTCAATCATTTTTCCGTTGTTGACAGCTGTCCGTATTCTGAAAGTTATGATATAACTCCCATTTTAGACACGATTCCGTATGCCGAAGGCTCTAAGAAACTTATAAAATAATCATAATATTGATAAACTATTTTCAACAGTATTCAAGGCAGAAGTGCTGAGTTTCAAAATTTAAATTATTCCTCTGGAATTTCAGTTATTAAAAATTTCGCTACATATGGTTGGATGATAATTATTTGCATAAGATTTCAATTGGTCCGCCATTTAAGGAAAAGAAGCGTGCAATAAGTATTTACTTTGAAATTAATACATTTTACTTAAGTGAGGATGAGTAAATTACACATGGTAGTGTGTTTGGCAATATAACTTATGCAGTACACATTATCACAACAGATTTAATTATGAACAATTTCTCATTGTCTTTATAAAATTGTATTATATAAAATTTCTTACAAATATTTGATACCATTTCCTATTCAGACAGATCGATAACAGCTGTTCTTGAGTATTTTTTAGTTTTCTGACATATTACGTCGCCTATTGGCCAATTCTTGAATCTAAACCGCGTCATAAATCTACAATTTGATTTTTAGACATTTCTTGCAGACTTTCTGTGTTTCATTTATTGGAAATATATTATTGTAATGTATTCTGTTTTATTTTAGTGTTCTAGTTTATTTTAGTCTAGTTTATTTCTGCAAGGGAAGCGCGATTTAATAATCCCCGAGCTTAAACAATCCTTAAGGAAAACCGTACTAATCAAACTTACAGAGACATAGGAATAATTAGTTTTTCGTTGGAATCAAATTCTCCATAGTTAAGAAATTTATTTAAAACGAGTGTTTATTTAATAACTAATAAAACTCGAAACGCAAACGATAAGTAAGGCAAACTTCTCGCTGCAATGATTGTTTTTGCCGATTGATAAAGGGACTGACAAAATTTGCAAACATGCGAAAAGTGCGATATACCGGTACCTCGTATGTCGTGGGATAGTCTCAACCCTTTTGGGTGCGATAAACAAAACCGCCTATAACGAGGATTATCTCGAATAAAAAAATATGAGATGCAATCGTTTAGTGATCAATTTCATTGTAGTCTCGAATTACTCTCAAAAATATTCTCTTCCAGGTATCTGGAATAACTTGATTTTTTGTTTAATGCGGGAATCACCTTTTATTTGACTGCATCATGCATCGAATTACACTCAAAGATATGAAAAGACTGAAATACATTATTTTGAAAGACTATCCGTTTATAAAAAAATGATTTGGTAGCCATGGAATGAAATGAAAAAAAAAACTCAAAAAGAGCTGTTGTTCGGCCAGACAACAGGACATATAAGTGCTGCTATACAATTCGAAAAATCTACATGTGAGTAATATTTAAAAACGGACCTTATTTTTACTTATTATGCGATATTGCATAACTTCATGTGGGAACAATGGGTAGAAATGGTATGTCAACTTTGAATACTTCGAGTTTGTGTCCTGTCACTGTTTTCCGTCTGGTCTAATGAGTCATGTATCGAGGACCAGTATATTACGTTAAGAAATGATAGCCTATAAAATAAATAATAATTAATAATTATTTGAAAGAGAAACTCAAACAATTTACAATATGTGTTCAATGTTGGAACCTTTCGTATACTATAAGCTTTTCAGCTTGTAATAACAGTTGACAATACCTTCGAAGTTGTAAAAGTATCAGTATATCATTCCAAACACCCGACACTGAATATGTTAATTCATGACTAGCCTTCCAAACTTTCTTGACGCACCCGTTAGGAGTCCCATACTTGTCCCTTTTCAAAAGGACCTCAACAAGTTGTTAGTAGTCAACAAAACCCTAATTCTGTACAAAGTCCAAATAAAATAAACTTGTAAGAAAAACTGCCTGAGATGCTCTTTCATTTTATGTTCTAATTGTCCTTTTCAGGGACAATTTTCATGTCATAAAAACGATAAATATTCAAAACCCCGATATTCATTTATAAACATTAGAAGCAATATGGAAATTCTCAAAAGACCAAAATATTATAATTATTATTTTTTCTCTCTTATCTTTTTTGAAATAGTCTACTTGTTAGTGAAATTCATATAGTTGTTAAAATAATACGTTAAATTAACTGCAAGTGTATATATTTAAATAAGACTATTTGTGATGACATGTGTGAACATTGGTTAACGTCGTAATTGAGCAATTCCCATTCGAGATTTCCGCATGACACACGCCGAAAAGACACTTTCGCAGTCTCGCACCATCGAAAGCTCGTGAATGCAGACCCGGATTAATCGCATGATAAACGAGCATTGATTGTGTTGCTTGTGTGACATACATGTGGCCGAATGCTCTCTGCATGTGTGAGTGTCGCACATCGGCGTCGCGTACGTACGGCAGATTTTAATGCCATGCCACCGGCACGTAGCTGCTAATAATAATCGTAGCACATATCTCGGTAGCACAAAAGCAGGAAATGTTCAATAAAATTGTAAATAATTTGTAGCAATACACACGATAGTCTCGCCATTACGCACACACAGCACATATGCAGATATAGAAAGATCAACATGACACAGATGATGCGAAAGTGTGATAAAAGCTGCTATATATCAAGATTACCAAAAGCACCTTTATTCCACCTTCTAAGATTTAACTCATTAAATTAAATATGAATAAATATGATTTAAAGTTTGATATTAACATAGTATTATTATTTTAAATATATTTATACTGACATATTATTATCCTGACAAAGACTAATATATAATGAAATTTACAGTAGTTATGGTTTATTAAACAATGAAAATACGCTTGATTTAAAAACGTTTACTCAATAAAAGAGTACTAAAAGAGACGCCTACATACAGAGATTGACCACAATAAAATACTCGTTTGTTTTTATTGCAAAATTTAAAACAAAGAAATTAAAATTTGGCGTGAGTAAAACGTTTTAATACTTCTTGATAAATTTTCTCGACGCCAGTCGACATGACATGACGCAATATAATAATTTACTGTTTTTTGGCATGATTTCGGACAGTTTTTGTCGCCCCCACACGTTCGACTGGTGTGATATTTATATATGCGGAATGCACGGTGGAGTTTTGTCTTCTCGGCTGAAGCACACACGTTATCATCTCATACAATAGCATTTAAGAGCAATAAATATGCAAATCGGCAGCGTTGTTTTGCAAATATTCATAACCTGTCGTCTCGGCATGAGTTATTAGTCAATTTCTAATCCTTGAAAATTGTGCGCAATCAACAAGTTTAACATACAAGTCGATATGATTCGGGAACGGCAATTTTCAATCGTGATTAGACGGTGATTTGTTACGATTTGTTGCTGTAAATGTAGCGATTATTTCACTCTGTTCGTAATTACGTCGTTAGTTTATGTTAAACTTTATCAGAACGTGTTCATATTTACTTAATTATAGTTTGTTGGGCACGATCTACTGTATGAATATGATTATTACATTTTACTACTTGAATATTTAAATTTTAAATATTATTGTCCTTGATATTGTATATTATACTCATTAAATTATGAAGTATTTGTGTGAATATGATCTAATGTCTCAAAGAGTTTTATATAACCTTATATCTATATCATATAACCTAACCTAAACCAAATTAACCTTAATTTTAGTCATAATTACTTACATAACTTAACATCTAGTTTAATGCACTTCTTAAGTGAGTATAAAATCTCCGAATTTAGTTTAGTGATAAAATGAGTCTTTTCAAATAAATTGCAATATATTTTACCAATGCTCAACACAATTTAATCAAACGTAGATAAATTAATCTAAAATAACCCCAAAGAAACGAAGAAAATCCACAATAAATGAACATACAATAAAAATGTTTCAATTGCATTTCTTTTCAGATAAAATAAATTCATCAAAATGCCACGACATAAGGAATCCTTCCTGGCGAAGAACCTGCTGACGCTGCTGACGGTGGCTGGTGTGCTCGGCGGCACGATCCTCGGCTGCATCCTGCGCAACACGCAAACAGAGCCATGGACAGCGCGTCAGGTGATGTACCTGCAATTCCCCGGTGATATCTTCCTGCGGATGTTGAAAGCACTCATTATCCCACTGCTCGTGTCATCCGTGATCGGCGCCATCGGCTCGCTGGATCTCAGCCTCAGCAAGAAGATCGCAGCACGTTCGATCCTCTTCTATGCAACGACCACCGTGTGCGCCGTCGTGTTGGGCATCATCCTCGTCGTCACCATCCGGCCGGGCACGAGCGCTGCTGCCAACTACGGCGATGTGAAAACCTCGGCACCCGCTGTACGACATGTGCTCACGCAGGATACGCTTTTAGATTTAATCAGGTGAGATAAGTGTATGTGTGACGATCGGGAGAAATAGAGCAGGACAAGGAAGCGACGCGGCGTGAAGAAGGAAACGATTTTTTAACCAAATTCCGCGTAAAATGTGACGGTGTAACTTAATATTGTGAAGACTGCATTCGATTTTCCTTTGCTGAGGGATGAAAGCGTGACTCGTAATCAAAGGGAAGCATGGAAGCATGAATTGAATTAAGCGAGGCGAGGTTTCAAAGCAGGAAGTCCTGGAATTGCCAAGATTTATGAACTTTAAAAAAAGTATATAGGGATGATTATATATAGTTTTTAAATTGGTATTACATCGGTCCTTTGAATCATTTTCTTTTAAATTCTTTCATTCTTGATTGATCTCAATTGAATAGTAACCTTGCAAAGATATTAAATACGATTCCTTTCTCTGTAATAAATGCCCGATGGCGTTTATCTACATTAACTGAAAATTTAATTAAAAATAAATAAAAAAATATGTACGGATGATGCAATCCAAATTGCATTCTGAAAACTGATCTCCACATCGGCGGCGTAGGTTCGCACCAATCGTATCTCTGCTACAGATACGGCAGGACATGGCCTATTGGCGCAGGAAATTTTGATGATGTTGATGCTAATGATCGCATGTCGAGGCATATCCGGTCGGAACAAATACGCACCATGAGCGCCCCCCACTGTCTAAAAAAATGCGCTACTATCGACTCTGATACGCGATACTTTGCAAAGTGGGACAACAGAAAAATAATCGCATTTGATTAAATATTGACTCAAATCAAAGGAATCAATACTGATCGACATGTGATGCGATGTCAAAATACACTTTTCTATATTAGTTCGAATTCAACAATGTATCGAATATATGAATTGCAAGTTAAACATTCTTTCGTTTTGCAGGAATCTTTTCCCGCCAAATTTAGTCCATGCCACAATTGCACAGGTGAGTTTGGAGATAGACAGCGAGTTGAAATTAAAATTAAGCGTTGATTGAAATCTCGGACGAGATTGCGTTTGGGAAGACGTCGCGTCGTGTGTGGGTGCAATATCTCGCATTTCCCTTGATGCTCTCAATCCGGTATTGTTTCGATTCTCGCATTCTCTCCGCCACCACGTTCATGCAAGCAGAGATTTTTCCGTGTTTGGCACGAGTTGCAGGGCGCAGTGACAAAGTGCTCTTTGTGTGCCCCCGGTTGCCATGGCGGCCTACCGGACGACAGGGGGGTTTGTCGGGGGAGAGTACACAGGGTTGTTTTAGAACTGGGCCTAGCCATCTGCTCGCATTTCGTATTTTGTGAGACTATTTACGCTCTCCCAATGGAGGACGCTTTGTTCGCAATCGGGATATTTTACCATTCCATTAAGAAAATATGAAAATTAATTTCAAAAGAGTGTCTTTTCCTGTTTCACCAGCTTATTGTATGAATATTCATTTCCTTTTTCAGTCGCAAACAAAGTTGGTAATACCACAGAACACTTCGTGTAAGTGAACTTTCGAAAAGGATCACGAGAACAAACCTAATGGTATTGATGTTTATAGCTCCCATGGAAACTTGGAAATTTATTGAAGTCTACGAGGGTACTACCAACGTTCTTGGCCTTGTTGTCTTTGGTGTTGTAATGGGTATCAGTTTGGGCATGATGGGAGATCGTGGTAAACCTCTTTTAGTCTTCTTTGAAACTTTAAGTGAAGCTATGATGATTATTACAAGTTGGGTCATTTGGTAACGTCTAATCTTACAAGATAAAAGACAAAGAAACTAACAGATATATTTTAGGATTTCTCCTTTGGGTGTATTCTTCTTGGTATCTGCTAAAGTAATGGAAACAGAATCCTTTGGAGATCTTGTGGGCCGTCTTGGATTGTATTTCTTGACTGTAATGATGGGACTCTTCCTACATGGTTTTGGCACATTGTCGGTGATTTACTTTGTATGTACTCGAACCCTACCCTTCGCGACGATCGGAAAGTTGAGTCAAGTGTTGGTTACCGCCTTTGGTACCGCTTCAAGGTAAACCCAAACATAATTTCAAAGATGTATTCTAAACAGTATTTTTACAGTTCTGCAACAATGCCAATCACAATTCAGACTTTAGACAGAATGGGTGTTGATCCAAGAGTAACCAGATTCGTCATTCCAGTAGGTGCCACCATCAATATGGATGGTACCGCGTTGTATGAAGCAGTGGCGGCCATTTTCATTGCTCAGTACCGATCTATTTCATTGAGCTTCGGTCAAGTTGTCGCAGTCAGGTTGGTTTATGAAAACAATCCTCTACGTCTATCATTATTTAATTTACTTTTAGTATCACGGCAACAGCTGCAAGTATAGGAGCTGCGGGTATCCCACAAGCTGGTCTGGTCACAATGGTGATGGTCCTAGACACAGTCGGACTTCCTGCCGAGGATGTCACCCTTATTCTCGCAGTTGATTGGCTTCTGTAAGTACCTCGCAAAATATCTACGTTGTTCCAAATTACGTCCCACCCACATTTTCAATTCTTTACATCGCAATTTCGGCTGATTGTGCCAAGCCGACACAATGGGGAACATTGAAGTGATACGATGAATGCATGCGATAATTTGAATGCGACTGCTGAGCGATTTCGACGTGGTTGTGGACGCCAGATATGTATGGAGGTCGAGTGGTGGTGCTTCAAGTCAAAGCCCATCGAGGACCCATCGTTAACACGCGATTACATCACGCGCGAATACAATGAGTGTACGCGTATGGTGGAGGTGCTGGGGTACAATGTACCACGCCGTTGCACAGTGCGACGGTTAGAAGAAAAATGCGTCTTAAATCGACTGAGCGAGATATAAAAGCGTATTTTGCGTCTCCTCATCATAAATTTTACCATATTTATAATAAGAATATCGAAATGAATGATTCACCATAAGATAGTTTAACTCTTCTACGTCAATAATCAGTAGTTAGAATTTTACAATTTCTTTTTTATAGAGTCATTAAGGATAGACTTTTAACTATGTTGACAATATGAAAGAGTAGAATGTATTCAATATATGGCTCTATCAGGATATTCCCTATATCATAATCAATCAAATGGTTATTAATATATAGCTTGTGGGCGGTCCTTTTTTGGTGTATATAGGAAATCGTGACGACTCAGCGGAATTTTGCACAACGCAAGAGAAAATTATGAACGCGCTTCTATGTACACCCCAAAAAAGGGATCTTCCACATACAAGATATAATAAATTATACTCAATTTGATAGATTATGCAACAGGGAGTATGCTGATACATTATTCGTTGAGTACATTTTGCTCATTCATAACGTTAGTAAAAGGTAAAGTCTACCCTTGATAACTAAGTGTAAACCACTAAAAAAACCTAAGCACTAATTATTGACGTAGGAGAGTTAAGCTATTTTATGGAGTAACATTTATTTTGATAGCATTAAAATTCTTGATAAAAAGTCGTGAAATATCTATCTTTTATAGCTACGGCGGCGCGGCGTCGATTTAAGACGTTTTTTTTTCTTGAAATGGCCCCACTGTACGTCGCGGACGGCTAATTCACGACAAAACGAATCGATTTCGCAACTCTTAGAAATCTGACAGTGAGACCCAACATAATAGTCTGCAATTTTCGCTCTTCAACACATCTTTACACCTCAAAACACCTATATACATATACCTTTACCTTTTGAATACTTTAAGCCACACGTTTTTACTCCTCTGTGGACCCCCCTTCTTTCGAAAGAGGGTTCTGCATTTCTATTCCCCCTCTACACGCGCCACCCCATACACTCTTTATTAATCGCCCGGTTTCCAGTTTATCTTCATATCTTGAAATTTTCCCTTTCGTCTCTTCTCCTACATATCTTTTATCAGGCTCCTGCAGTACAATATAGTCCTGAGTTGACCTTTTCACTGTTATCATATCATTCTTGCCAGCCCCAAACCTCCGATCTATGCACAAATGGAAAAAAAATACTAAAGATAACATTTTTAGGGATCGATTCCGTACAACAATCAACGTAATGTGTGACTCCCTTGGAGCAAGACTAGTCGACATGCTCAGCCAGGGTGAGCTGGGACGAATCAACGACAACGACAAGAACAACGCCGATCCACACGAGCTCGTCGAGATCGCCAAGGATACGACGCATATATAAGTCAAAATCGGCGCGTCCCCGCCACGCACTCTCAACTACACGAGCGCCATCAATCAGCGGCCGCCTTTCCGCTGTCTTATCTGAAGCCACCCCCACCTCCTCACGCATACCACACAAAACACCCATTACCCTTCCACCTAAGCCTCCCGCGCACGCGCAGGCTACAATTGTTCTTCGATGCCAAACCAACACGCGCACCAGCACATTACACCAAATTACTGTTCGATGTATTGGGATACATGTTACATGTTGCATGTTGTATTTATTCTAATCGAATGCACTACAGTAAGCCGTGCGTCGTTAAGTCGTGTTCAGTTTACCGTATGAAAAATGTCTAATTGTAAGCCAAGGAAACAAAAAAAGTATAAGTGTTACTTATTCATTTAATATTTAAACAATATTTACAAACATATTCGACATTAGGAGGAAGTCTACCAGAGCCGTTTTGAAATTTGCAAATTTGCGAACATTTACAGATGTTGACAATAAATTACGACCAATTTGGAAAAATCAAAATTTACAGTACTAGAAGGAAATTCGTAGATTGGTATTCATAGTTGTGTTGGGCAAAGAAATTCCTTGATTTGGGATATGCCCAAATTTCTTTAAGAATACCATTTTAGTGTTTATAAATGTTGGAACCTCTTCAAAACCATTTTTCTATCAATGTAAATATGTACTATCTAAATGTTATCCATCAATCTACACACACAAAAGATTGTTGATTGTCTAGTACTAATTCATGTTGCCATATTGCATTCTATAGATTAATTATAGATTGTTTTCATTCTTGTTGAAAATTTCTAACAAATGAACGTAACCACTGGGTGTAGATGTGGGACCAAAATTCGAATTCAATTCAATCACGATAAACAAAATCGAAAAAAATGTAACGTTATCACATCTAGATGATTAATGATTAATTAATGAATTATTATTAAAAACGATATTATAGTCTCGAAGACAATAAACTGCCTTTTAATATTTATATTGTATTTATTTGATTTCTGTATGTTGGTATCTGATGAAGATAGTTTGCTATTCGCTGTTCACTGTTTTACCATTCGCTGTCATCTATTGGAATTGATGTGCGAATTGTTGATGTGATAATCAGACATTTACAGATGATGCGTAGAAAGAGAACACAATCATTATTCGTTAGAAAACAGAGAGAACAGTAGAAAAATAGATGAATAATTGTAACTCTTAGTAGATCAAATGACGATTGCATAGCCGTTCCTTATAATATTCATGTACAAATTAATAAATATGAATAATGAATGTATTTATTTCTTCATTTCAATATACCTTGAACGTGTAACACCAACACAAATAACATGTAAATTGATATGTTAAGGAAAGTAACGTAAATCAGAATAAGTCGGGATTGGAATAAAGTAGTTCTACTCATGTTGGATAATTTCATTATCGTTTTCATAAATTATTTTTTTCACACATGATAGTCGTAGAACATACAGTCGTATAGTTGAATAGTATAAAGGTCGCAACTACATTATCGAGGGAATGAAAAAAAGACTCATATGCATTATAAAACGGAATATTGGAATGGACACTGTGATCTGCCCCTGTTAAACAGTTTTTAAATAAAAACAATTTTACTCACCATCGGTTACGTGTTATTTTCCTTTAACTAATCTAATCTTAATATAAACCATCCAAATTTCAACCCTTAGGTCAACTCAAATTAAAAACAATATTTCTTATCCTGTTTTATACCAACTTAAACATTTTAGTAGAGCGTAAAAATGATGTCAGATAACAACCAAATCATCAATTATATCATGCGACGTGTAAAACATAAATACGTCATTGATAAAAATTACGCTCAAGTCACATTAAAGATAATTAAATACTTTGCATCACGCCCAAGATAATCATGAGCTCATATAAGAGAGACAATTACGTTCATGCGTGGCGAATCAATTTCCCACCATATTTACACGGCGAAAATGAAGCGCCACTAAACGTAAATAACAGAAATTAAGCGCTTCGTTTGCTATTGTCTCTCCGGCTAATTGACCGCTTTGTTTGATGGGCAGTTTGTTGTGTGGTTTTCTAATGAAATGAAAGAGTTGCGCGTCTGGAGGTTGGGCAATAATAGTGTCATCGTAGTGCACGTTTGAAACGAAAATAAAACTCCATAAAGTATGGCTGTCGGCAAGAGGGAAAGCCTCGTGGGCCCGATTCCGATTCTGAAAATATCTTCAACCGCGAGGCGTCACAGCCGCCGTAGCCGCCGTCGCCACCGCCATGCAGATTCCCAAATCGATGCCACGCTTAATTAAAACCAATAAAACTTGACTTACTTAATCCCAACGAAAGCTAAAATTACCTCTTTGAGACACAATTGTTGATTTTTCATTCTTTTGTGTTATGATAGCAGTATATTAGTTGTCACCGACTAGTTTTATAGTCAGACAAGTTTGATTGATGCAAATCAGAGGTTAGAACCTAAAATTAACTTAACCTCTACCAAAATTATGTAAGAACCGGTTAGGTTATAGTTTTCGCCTTTTTTAAGTTTTGATACCTTAATTTTACTAACAAACATAAGAAAATTTAACCTAAGTCACAATTAAGTGTTTTTAAGTTAATTCTGAACAAGAAATGCTTTTTTTCATTATGAGCACTGTGTTAATACTATTTGCGAATAGACTGAGACAAAAATTATATATAATTTGGTTAGGTCAGAATAAGCGATAAAAATTATAGATTTCAAGAAAGAATTAGTTTAAAAAAATACATTGTAAGGTGACAGCATTACACCAACCGGCTGTTGAGTGAGATTGGATTACTTCGATGGTGATTAATCGCGCTTTTGGTGGTAATTAAAGGCGCGCACGATTGGTGACTGGCTGAGTGTCCCACCTCTCAGGCGCCCGCTCCTGTTACGCATTTCAGAAATGTGCGCACATTTGTTAAAAGAAACGCAGGCGACTTTGAAGAGCGCAGAGTCGCGACGAATGCCCGTCGGTGCGCAGCTCCTGCTGAGTCGTCTTCGGTGTGTCGTGGTGCACGTGGTCCTTGCACGCTAGTTTCGATCGTTCGTTTGGGGGGAAACTGATTTTCAACACGCGCAATGGGCGCGTTATCAGCCGGCGTGCTCCTGTTGGTGGTGGCGATTGGCACCGCCTCCGCCGTCACCGACGATCCTCGTAAGTTTCATTTGCAACCGACTGCAGGTTCGTTCATAATCAGCCGCCACCGAATATATTTAGCCGTGTGCCGTTTTATTTCGCATTTTAAAAATAACGTCTAAATGTGACACACATTTTCCCGTAGCGAAATTAGATGAAAACACGTTGAGCAGGAAGTGTTCGATTTTATTGCCTTCGTTTTATGTTTTCAAATATGTTTGACGCAATTTCATAAATATTTCCTAATTTTTAAATTACATAATCATAAAATTTGATATTATACTTAAATTTATGATAATTGCGATAAAAATAATTGTATATTTTTTTAGTTAATAATATAGTTCTTCGAATAGTAGAAAATGAGTCCTTTAATTTTCATAAGCAATGGTAGAACAAGAGTCCTTTGATATTCATAAACTTCATTGAATGTTCCATCTCGAGATTTATTATAAAAAACAACATTTCAAAAGAAGATAAGGATTTTACAAAAAAGAGAAAATTGTCATATTGTTGGTTATATTTTTCAATCACATTTTAAAAAATTTAATTAAATCTGAAAAAATATACAAATACTGGATGGATACTGACTGGATGAAATAAAAACAGTAAAAAATGGCCTCTCTCCTAAGTTGAAACAATAACCAGATATAATAAAAAGAAACGTTAAAATCGGATAGTTATTTTTTGAGATATACGCCGCTTAAATTCATCTCGCATCCATCAATTTGCTCCTATAAAAATATAAATAAATTATTCATATTTCTAAATACCAACCAAATTCAGAGCAAAAGGGTAAACATTCTAGTCTTTGAATGCCAAACAGAAGTCGCCTACAAAAAAGTCCTACACACTTTATTAAATTTTAATTTTAACATTACAATTGCAAATGTAACATTTACTAACTAACAAAGTTATACACAGATGCTATTTAGTTCTTTAAATCGATTAATACTGGGATAAAATAAACTAAATCACTCTGCGCGTAAATATTTAACTCAACATCATAATCTGTTGTCGCAATTCCTTTTCTGTTAGTCATAGTGTTACTCTACTAGAAGTTACTCTAATTGTGTAATCAAAAATAGCGTGGGATATGAAAATGTGCTCATGCACATGTTTAGAAAAACACAAAGAAACGTGTTTTACTTCTTACTATTGCGTTAATTATTTCGTGAAATAAATTGCACTTTGCTCGATTGTTTTCGGAATCTTTTAATTGAACAACTTAGGGTTTTTAATTAATTATCGCAGAAAATTAGTTGTTTTCTTAAATCTATCTCAAGGTTCACCCATCAACAATAAGCTTGATTAATGTGCACCATATGTCGGTAGTCATTAATGCAATCATTCATGGTTTTTGTCAATGCACACGATTATTCATGCATCCATTTATAGTCGCATCTAGCGAGCTGGAGAATGTCATCAAAAGCGACGAGCTCGCCCTGTCATTGAAGCACATCAAAGCAAAGAAGCGCCATCGGGGACCGGAAACGCTCCTTGCTATCGACTTTGACCACGAAAACCACAATCGTTTCGCGATCCTCTTAGATCGTCACCATAAAAGAGGTGCGCTGTAAATTTCTAAATATTTATGCAAATTAATTTTTTTTGTGGCTTTTTTGTTGTGTTTTCATAGTCATCATTGAAACTATCGAGGATAAACGGAATAGGGTGCAGCATTTCACTGTGGATACCCTTAATGATGACTCGGTGATTAAGTCTATGGTGTTGGCGCTCAACCAGAATAAACCTGATGCCGGAGTGACACTCTATCTGGACTGTGTCAACTATGGTCGGGTGATGATGCCGAAAACTATTCGTGAGATGTACATTCAAATGGAAAACCCACATCTGAGTCTTGTGAGTATTTTCGGTAACATTTTTCGCATGGTAATAATTCGGAGAATTGTTGCGTTGCTTTCGAATGGTGTGGTTGTATTAAGACTTCTGAAAATGTTGTGCTCTTATTGTTCTGGTTGTTTACTCGCGAAAATACGCGCATTGCGTAAGCGACGACCAAATAGAGGTCAGTGCCAACTGCAATATGTGAAGCCTGTGCACTCGACGGCTGTATACATGCAGCGCGTAATGTCGCAATTGATCTGTAACTGTAATGCGCAAATTATAAAAGAAACAAGTTGGAACAAGGCTTCCTTAAATAGTCATCGTGCATTTAGCTGCGGCTAGACACATTGGTGGTATACCTGATAATGGTGTATTCCATTTGGAAACGGGTACCATATTGACATTTGCGTTGATGGTGGTTTTGTGTTGATGCAGGTCACTTTAAGATGCAATTTTACACTTGACAGGATAAACAACATGCTGCTGAGATTTACTGGTTACTGCTTATTTTGATCGATACCATTTCTAGTCACAAATATCTTTCAACTACCTTACTACTTGTCCTTTAGATTAGCATAACGTTCATTTGTACTGAAAACTTTTTATTGAAAAAGTTTAATAAATATGTTGACTTATATATTTGTAATGTATCAAAATAGCTCCGTGAGAAGAAATACCCAGTCGAAATAGAAGGCAATGAAGGTTTACGTAAACTCCTCATTCGTAACAACTGTCCTACGGTACCATCAAAGCACCTCTTCAAAAGCCTTCCCCAGTTCGACGATTTTGGAGATCATGACCCCAACTTCCAAGCTTATGAACCAGATCGGGGAGACATTCCATCCCTCCATACAGTTGAAGAAAGTAAGTCTCTCCTTCAAGCAAAAGATTTGACCACTAAATATGTCGTTTTCAAGGTGCAATTCTGAAAGCCCTCAACGACCTAATCCACACCGTTAATCAGCTCAACCGAGTCGTCAACGACCAACACAATACCATTAATAATCTACGACGTATTCTCGAGGACTGCGAAGTGTGTAAACCACGTCCTCCTGAGATAATCCGTCCTTCATGCGCCACCCATCCACCAACGTGCTTCCCTGGAGTCCAGTGTCACGATACTGGTAGTGGTCCCACTTGCGGATCGTGCCCACGTGGATATATCGGCAATGGTTATATCTGTCATCCAGGCAAGAGTTGCTCAGATCGTCCTTGCTATCCAGGAGTATCCTGTGAGGATACACCACATGGTGCACGCTGCGGTCCCTGTCCTCATGGCTACGAGGGCAATGGCGAACAGTGTCGTAAACGCTCTGGCTGCGAGTATAATCCCTGTCATCCGGGTGAGTCTATTAGACACTTCTAGGATAGCACTGGTGATATGATCTTCTATATTGCTATGTTCGTTCGTGTTTTGTCACATGCACTTTTCGCAATTATTGTTCACAAACTGTATCATATGCACATTTGGTACTTGGCTCCACTTCTATCTCCTGAATTATCTATGTTTTCTGGGCTAGATGTCGCTAGATGGCGTTAGTGTTATTATTAATGTATTTGTTAGTTTTCTGTCTTCCAGGACGTTGTTAAATGTACTTGTTAACACAAAGCAATTTATGGTTACCGCATTCAGACAGAAATCAGAGCCCCACTTGCAAATAATTCAACATGTTCTTCGTATCTCTAGCATTAATCTAGTTTTGCATTAATATGAATTTTAAAAATGTACAAGTATTAATTTAATATATATATATCTTGATAACCATAAATTTGTCTTTTATTTCTATTCATTTTCAAACCTTATTGGAAAAGAACAATAAACAAAACACAGTCGAACATACAATATGGTTATTAAACAACAAGTCTACTATTTTACCAAGATTTAATTTTCCAGGAGTGCGCTGTTTGGATACTGAATCTCCACCATTTTATTATTGTGAGGGCTGTCCAGCAGGCTCTACAGGAAATGGTACGGCTTGTTATGACATTGATGAGGTATTACTTTAATTCCTTCTCATTATTACCATTTTTATATTAAAAAACTGAAATTCCAGTGTGATCTCGCACGACCATGTGATCCTATGGTGGAGTGCACAAATCTACATCCCGGATACAGATGTGGTCCATGCCCTCATGGTTATACCGGAAGTTCTGGTTCTCAGGGTGTTGGTATGGAAGAGGCATCTCGCAACCGACAGAGATGTTATGACATCGACGAATGTGCTGAGAATAATGGAGGTTGTGTGCCATACTCTACTTGTACGAACGTTGAAGGTTCCCACATTTGTGGAGGTTGTGTTCATGGTTATGTCGGTAATCAAACTAGTGGATGCCGACGTGGAGAAGGTTTATGCCCAGATGGTACACAATGTCACAGACATGCTGAATGTTCCCATATTGGTCACGGAAGGTATACTTGTAAATGCAAAGTGGCATGGGCAGGTGATGGAGCAATTTGTGGACCCGATCAGGATATGGATGGTTGGCCAGATTTTGACCTGCAGTGCTCGCATCCCCGCTGCAGGAAAGATAATTGCCCTACAATGCCTAATTCAGGCCAGGAAGATGCCGATGGAGATGGAGAGGGTGATGCTTGTGATCCTGATGCAGATAATGATGGTGTCCCTAATAATCCTGTAAGTTTATAATGCTCATAAAGTTTTTAATGGCAATTTAAGATTACAAACTGAATTTGGTTTAGGATAACTGTCCATTGGTGTATAATCCGAATCAAGAGGATACCGATGAAGGAGGTGGCGATAAGGCTGGTGATGCATGTGATAACTGCCCGACGATCCCCAATTTGGATCAGGATGATTTAGATAAAGATGGCATTGGTGATGCTTGTGATGATGACATTGATAATGATGGTATTCTGAATTACAATGATAATTGTAAGAGGAAATCCAATCCAGACCAGCGCGACTCAGATGGTGATGGTATTGGCGACGTGTGTGATAACTGCCCAAAGATACATAATCCAAATCAAGCAGATACTGATAACAACCTAATTGGTGATGCTTGCGATACAATTGCCGACGCAGATCAGTAAGTCCACATTGATTAAATCAAACTTGAGTTAATATTTAATGTCTTTCAGTGATGGTATTCCTGATCAACATGATAACTGCCGAAGGGTACCAAATAGTGACCAATTGGATACCGATCATGACGGCAAGGGAGATGCTTGCGACACAGATGCAGATGGTGACGGTATTCCCAACGTTTCGGACAACTGCCCACTAGCTGCAAATCCGTACCAGGAAGACGTTAACCAGAACGGTGTGGGAGACATCTGTGATGGGGACTGGGATCTTGATGATGTCCCTAACGATCTTGATAACTGCCCAAATAATTCCAAAATCTACTCAACCGACTTTAGTACCTACCAAACCGTAGTATTAGATCCTGAAGGCGACTCCCAAGTCGACCCTAATTGGGTTATCTACAATAAAGGCGCCGAAATTGTTCAGACAATGAATAGTGATCCAGGGCTAGCTGTTGGTTATGACTCCTTTGGAGGAGTAGACTTTGAGGGTACCTTCTTCGTTGCGACACAAACAGACGATGATTACGCAGGTTTCATATTCAGTTATCAAAATAATAAGAAATTCTACACAGTAATGTGGAAGAAAAATCCTCAGACATATTGGCAAGGAACACCATTCCGTGCAGTTGCTGAACCTGGCATACAACTGAAGTTGGTAGATTCAGATACTGGACCTGGTCAACTTTTACGTAATTCTTTATGGCACACGGGTAATACAGATCATCAAGTGAAGTTGCTCTGGAAGGATCCCAGAAATGAAGGATGGAAAGAGAAAACTGCTTACAGATGGCTACTATTGCATAGGCCCAAGATCGGATTAATTAGATTGCGAATTTTTGAAGGGGAGAAAATGGTGGCCGACAGTGGTAATATTTATGATACAACCCTGAAAGGTGGAAGATTGGGCGTCTTCTGTTTCTCACAGGAGATGATTATTTGGTCAGACTTGGTATACAGATGCAATGGTGCGTATTGGTTATTTGCAATTATGCCGTTATTTAAATATATTTTTGTTATAGATGATGTACCTGAAGCAATCTATAGGGAACTTCCCGACAGGCTTCGGAAACACGTTCACATTGATCGCAGAACAGCTCAACGCTCGTAACGCGCAACAAGGAGAAAGATTGTAATCAGATTATGCTGAAGTTTTTGAATCAAATACTAATTACCTCAATTGCTCTTAGTAATACAAATATTTAATACTAGACACTAGGATACATGGAAAACTGTGAACTGACAGGTAGTTATTACAGAAATTGTGTATTTATTAACCAATTAATAAGACTTGCTCATAGTATACGTAATTGTTTGGCTATTGTTTATTAATTAAATGTAAAATTATAATAATAAATGCATTTAGAATTATAGATACCGATAAGTTATTTTAGTGTACTATAGAAAACTCCGAACCACAGATTTTACCAGAGACCTCAGTCCCGTATATATCCGCCTGCATACCCTTCCAAATCACAACTTTTATGTTGAATCCTAATTGATCAATGCTATACTTATTATTATCTTGTAGAACTTACTCAGCCAGTTCACGCATACAAGTACCACCCCTAAGCATCTCCCTACTTTCTATGCATCTTCGATGAGCTGGTTGTAAGTCTTCTGGCATTGACTAATCATGTGGTCTTCAACTCTGAGTGAATTCACACCTATTTTCTTTGACGATATCTCTCGCTGGGTAAATCGTGGCTTAAGTCTGTGCCGTGTAAAACGTGTCCTAATTGCTGTACCATGTTACTGAGCCTTAGTCCTGTACCACATAAACATATGTTCATAATTTAGGAAAAAATGTTACTTTGAATACTAGTTAAATTGTGAGCATCATCAATCCCACGGTATATTTCTTAAGCAATTAAAAAGACTTGTTTGTCTATTGTTTATTAATCAAATGTAATCATCACGATAGTATCATCCTTGAAATCCTTGAAAGAGATATTGAAATATTTATACATTCCTTAATTTATTATCCATCATGTGCTTTGTAACTCAACATAATCGACATAATCTGAATTTATAATACTCAAAAATAAATACAATTAAAGCTCCACACCATCCAGCAACTAGGTAAATAATACTCAGGATGATATTCTGAAATTTAAGTGGCACAAATGTCATAATATCCGATTTTCGTCTAGACAAAATTAAATATTTTTGTATCCTCCTTTCATTCGAATCTGTTACTGACTAAAAATTGAATCAAATTAGAACGTTTATGTAATCTGATAATAGCAACTTACCTCTATTTCCCAATATTTAATTAGTCCATGTTCCATTACCTTAAAACACATTGCATTGATCCCATTTAACCAAACTGAGTTCCGCCTCAAAAAGAGCGCCGTATACTGTTGGCTGATCATATATTCTCTCATTACTTTGAATTTGCGTAGTTTCTCTAATGTAAAGTAATCATCAATGTAATATAATCCTAGAAGTTACTTGTCATATAAAAATAAATAGTTAAAAATATACTACAAGAAATTACGGCTAACAAATGATTCATCAATTGCAAATGCGAACTTTTTATCCTTAATAGTTGCAAAATCATCTTGAAGAAGTCGAAATTTTGTTGATATTTTCATGAGCAGTTCCTAAAATATTATTGTATAGACTCTTATAATAATAGAGTCCTCAATTATCTATTAGTAATAATTGAGGACTCATACGTACATTTTTGTCATGTCTGATTATTTCATTCTTATCTTCAGATTTTGCATACCACAACAAATCGCTATTAGCCAAATCTCGCAATGTTTGAATATTATCAACATATCTATAATCACTTTTATTAAATTTTATAAATTAGAGAACGCTTATCAATGTTGACAGTGAGTAATTCGATTCGATTCGATCTGAATATTCTTACCCTGGTACTGTTAGAAAGCTTGCCAACTTGGTTGTAAAGAAAATACAAATGATGATTTGAGTACAAAGTAGAAATCCCATAAAAGAACGCCCAATGCCCGTTTTTGGCATCCTATTTGATGGTTGAGACAGTATCATTCTGATATTTGAAAAATGATTATAGATTTTAGCTTCTGTATGTCTTCCGATATAAACATGAAATTTCCTAAAATTCATTCATTTTATGTCGTTTGATGTTAAGGTTTATATTAAAGTATATTCACCTGAAAAACATGAAAACGATTGTAACTGTTGTTGTATGAACTGAAATTAGAAACCATACGCCATTTTCATAGATTTTCATAAGAATCCAGTGATTTAGTTCCCTATTGATAAAACATTTAAAATAAATTATTTTAAAAATAAAGAAGACTCACTCGGGTTTTGGTACTAAACAGGTAACCCTTATTTCAGACATAGGACGCGTAAAATCACCAAAAATCATACGAGTGTAAGTTGAATACACAGCATCTTAAACAAATATAAATTAAACAAATATAATAGTATAATAATATGGAATAGAAATGAACTCACAAGCAATGATGTCAATATCATCATCGAGTAATTTCTTCATGAAACCAGTCCCAGTCCAATTTTTCTCCATTTTTCCTAAATAATCAAAAGATTGATCGAACACAAGTGTGACATTATGTTTTTGGGTATATTCTACTAAAAGACGTACTTCAGGTCCTTTTAAATTTTCTATAAATATAACTTAATATTATTTAAACTTAATCAAATTTGAAATCAAACCTGGATCAGCTATTGGTAAATATTTATTACCACCAACAATTAGTTTCTTTCCTTGTAAATTACGCATTTTGTCCGGATATAAATCTGCATTAAATTTAAAAGTTTCTGTTTGAAAATTCCATTCATCCAATAGAACTAATTTTTCGTTATTATTCACACCAACAAATTGATTGGTGTATAAACAAAATGACCCATTTCCACCTGGAATTTCTCTTAAAATGAGAACATCACTGACAAACTTTAAGGGCACACTGTTAGAAAATCGAGCAAAAGCATCTTGTTGTTTAGTATTAAATAAAATAACGTATCGTCTCTCTTGAAAACGTGCCCTAGTATATTTTCTTATAATATATTCGTACATTTCAAAGACTCTCTGTGGGTCCGGGCCAAATTTAATAACAATACCTAAACATAGATTGTATTTGTTGATATCATTTGCAGTGAGGGTTGTATTTCCAGAAAGAATATAAATTCCATTTTTTCCTGCCATTCGCACACGAGAGTCATCGCTAAATTGCAAGACGCAGTAGAAGTTTTGAAAATATTCTTTCAAGATCACTGTAAGTAACACTGTCGCTGCAGAAGTGGTAGAATATGTTGGTAAAAGCATACTTATAATAACTGTCTTTATGCTATTACCCACACATATCTTAATATTCAAATTGAAATGATTGGTAATATTCTATATTTTTTATTTGATTTATGTTTTATTGGAGTTAGAAAGTGACTTAATACAACTCAAATATGACATTGTTATAGTTAGTTTACAAAACTATATTAATATAGGTATATATGGAAACATTTCAGTATTATATTCACATTTAGTCCCATTTCCTTATCAGCCCCGCCTTCATTGCAATTAAATTGTCAAAAAGAGACAAATGGTTTCCACAATTATTTCTACTATTTCTTAAAATAATGTATTGATTTCAAAAGTAATGCATAACATCAATCAAGACCATTTTAAAAATTACACATATAATCAAATTATTAAATATCTAAAAGATATAAATAGTATCTAATATGTTATTGACGTGATCGTATTTCAATCTCCATTTAGATTAAAAATGAAACTTTTCCTCACTTGGAATTGCCTTTGCTCTGTAGCAAATTGAAAGACCAATGTATTAGTGTTGGTATAATAATATTGTCACGGCTTTAGGTGTAAGCAATAGACGTGTAGCATCTACGCATACGGAAGCGCCCCTTAATTATCAATCATTGATACTAGTAAAACGTTCATTTTATGACCACTTCTGACTTATGATTGTTCTGCATCTGGGCGCCAAAATTCTTGAGCCGGCACTGTGCACAGAAGATAAATAATACAACACTATTTCATAAAATCATGTATTGATTTCATAAATAATTCATATCATATAACATCAAACATGGTAAGGCATGTTTAATATTTATAACATTTTGCATAAACCGTTGTCGCCCAATATTGTCAATTCCTTTCTCCTACTGAAAAAAATATCCATTTTTCAACATGAAATATCTTTAATAAAACCCCCTAGCAGCTCCACCTACCCGTAACTTCTCTCAACAGATAAAGTTAATAAAAATTAGAAATCTGTAACATATGTAATACCGCATGCTTTGAGAGTAACGCGATAATTACCTTCAATATTTAGGTAACCAACAAAGTTCAGCTCGCCGAAATACTCCAGAAAGGGCAAGTACATCGTGATTATAATTATGAATAGTTCACGCTTGCTTATCTCAACATCCCAGAGGGTATTTTGGCGGAGTATTACACGAACGTAAGTCAAAATTCAACTATTTTCCGTGCTCTGAAATAATATAATTTCTTCTTCTATGCAGTGTCCCATTGACGACGGAAGTTTCTGCTGTTGCACCTAATGCAACAATTACAATGCCCGCTCCTTCCAATGTAGACAAACCAGTATCGCCCAAAATCGAGAAACTAGTCGCTGAAATCTCCCAGTTAAACTTACTAGAAGTCTCTGAGCTTTCGGGAGTGCTCAAGAAAAGATTGAATCTTCCTGATGCCCCCATGGCAATGATGGGCGCAATGCCGGTTGCAAATTCTGCAGCTGATGACGATGAAGAAGTAGCACCACAAAAAGTAAAATCTTCATTCACTGTGAAATTAGCGAAGTTCGATGAGAAGCAGAAAGTGGCTCTAATTAAGGAAATTAAGAACTTGATGGAGGGTATGAATTTAGTACAAGCGAAGAAATTTGTAGAAAGTGCACCTACTGTTGTGAAAGCTGACATAGGGAAGGATGAGGCTGAAAAACTAAAGGAAGCTTTGGTTAAAGTCGGTGCTGTAGTGGAAATTGAGTAAATTTAGTTATTGTAATTCGTAATTAATTAGTTGTAGCTTATTTTTTGTTTTTGTATGAAATTGATGGAAATAAAACTTTTCAATGCCGTTTCTGATTTTATAAACTTGCTTTTAAAAAACTAATTACATCTAGAGTCAAAGATCAGCAAGTATCGATATGAATTGACATCGATGAACATTCTTGGCGACATGTAATGACAATTTTTACAAGTACACTTTGACGAAACAACGGGCATGTCAGAAATCGTGTGCCGACTTTCGAACCTTTGAAGAACCGATCTTGTAATGTATTTAACACAACTTTTGAACAAATTATGCCGTCCTCAAACGGCATTCTAGACTCGTTTTTTACGCTTTTATTTTAGTGAAACTCATATTTCAGACAGTATGTTAACTTCCAAACTGTTAAAGATAAAATACCACATCTCCGAATGTGTTTAATCGCATTTTATATTGAGAATAAATTATTTAACCACATCTAAATTCGTTATCTCTGATATTTTAGCGTAACTATTAAAATTTCAGATATCCCAAGATAACTTACTATATAACCCAAAGGTAAGTTTCATGGAGCTTATCACAGGTACCGATGGCATAGAATCATTTAACAGCAATATCAAAATAAAAGATACCTAACTTCGACAAGTATGGAACTAAAGTATCTTGACATGCATTCATTTCTCACTATAGCCCGGCAAATTAACCGTTATATGTTCATAAATGTATAAGTTTTCTTTTCATAATAAAATGTCGCATTGTAAGGTAAAAATGAAAATATAATGAAATTTGTTCGAATTTATTTTTAATAAGTTACAAGATCTAGATTAATTCCTTAAGAAACGTATATTAATGGAACTACTATAGCACAATGATCGCGATTAATAATAACACATATTATTTGGCATAAAAATATTTCAGATCGTCGTAAGCTCTCAAGAAGTGGATCAACAGCGATGCGGGCCACGCAATAGTTTTGCAATCAATATGTAGGCGTTAATGAAAACGACAGTGTAATAAATTAGTCACAAAGGCATTCACTGTGTTATCATTGAGAAAACGTTCGAGAATACCCAACTCACGTATGAGAAGAAAAAGAACATCCGCAGCGCTGGGTACATCAAAAAAGGCAACAGGTTCGCCAGGTTTTAGAGTGTTACAGGCATTCGCTCACAATAGAAAAAACGCATCTCCCAACAAAACACATCGTCAACATTCAACCGCTTCAATAAACATTCCAGATTTCGAACGTAACACATGTACAATCATTGTGAATCAACTCGCTCCAATACTTTAATAATAATTACTATATACATTTAGTAAGCACAATGATTAAAAACTAATAGAGTTTCTGTGCAGTAAAATATACAGTTACATATGGTGAGGGTGACGAGAAATTCATGGGCAATTTTCTGCAAAAAAATCAACGAACCCGGCTACTGCAATACTACGAAATTCATAATTGATACGCTATAAAATTACGAAAAGTATTCTTCTTGCGCTGTGCACCCAGTGTATATGCACCGAATAAGAATCAAGTAAATCAAGGCTCTTGTACAAGTGCGCCGCCGACATCGTTAATCAATTGTTCGTTAGTCAAATTTTTGCAATGATCGTTTCGCGCTGCTTCAGCTCTAAAATCGCTTCCGAATGAACTAGATTTTTGTAAACTATGTGTTAAACGATAAATATTACGAGACGCGCGCGTGACTAGCTCGATTTGTGCCGTGCGCCCTTCGCAGAATCATTTTCCTTGTCAATGTAGATACGGAACAGCTTCATTTTGGAGCCGGAGAGGCTACGCAGATGTGGGGCCATGCGATCCTCACCCACTGCCTTATGGATTGCTACCATGCAGAAGATGGCGCTTTTGCGTGCTGCACTTTGTTCGTGATCATTTGCCTATATCAAAAACAAGCAAATATGTACTTTCTTCGTGCAATTATAACAATATTTGTAAAATGGGATAAAGAACACAAACAAGATATTCAAAAAATATCCACCAACTATCGATATTTTTTCGTATTAAAACATGCAAATATCGATAATTACTCATATGATAAGGGTCAGAAACACCCCTGTCACAATTCCCAGAACTTGCAAGTACCTTCTTCCGATGTAATTAAATGCATCAATACTTTAGATATCTACATGTATTTTTTTTTTCATTTCTAAATAAAATATTATGTACCTTTATTAATCCTGGCATCAATGAAGTTAAATGGTCATCAGTTAACTCGTTCGGATGCTGATCAATCAACCTAGTAATCATCTTCATGGCGCCATCAATACGAGGATACGTGGTTGTCTGTACTAACGGCGATAAGGTGGTAATAACTGTCGGAAACGGAAAGACGCCCATTGCTGTAGTAGTTAATTCAGCAGCAGCTCTTACCTATTATGCAAATACAGAGAATTTTAAATTAAAATGAAACCAATTAGCAATGACTAATTATGATTACCTCTCGGTTCTCACTACATATGGCATCTAAAACTCGCAAAGTAAGCAACTCGATAAAATTCCTCCAACACTGCTCCATCTCTGGTTTCTTCAAGATTTCCGCCAGTATTCGAAGGACAACCACCATAGATTTGACATCAGCTTGATTTAACGTGTCCAAGAAAATTTTTAAAAGTTTTCTACGCACAAAGAATAAAACTATTATTCACAGATATACTTAGAGAAGCTGGCAAACTTACTTGAAATGTATTATTACTGGTTCTACTTTTCCCTGATTTATAACAGTAACTAGTTTTTCTAACAAAGCACATTTTGATTCATTTGACAGAGGATTATCAATTAAACAATATTCTAGTACAGCCAAAACAACTTCTGTTTCATTCACATCTGAAACCAAACAAGGAATCAAAAGTTATTTGTATTAATCAAACAATAATTAAAGTTCAATTACCTTTGTCATAACCATTCGAATCAGTTTCATTCAATCCATTCATCGAATGCGTCGCATAACTCGAGCGTACTTGGAGATTTTCAAACCGCTCTTCGATAGCAATAATTTCGTTCTTTATCTCATTGCCCACCGACATCTGTGAGATGCCTGAATCATGCGACGTCGTATCACGTTCGCGGTCGAATTTCGAGCCCGTTTCGTAGCTGTAGTTTTGAATCTCTGCAGTCGTACGTCGCAAACTGCGATAAATTTCCTCAGTGTTCATATCGTGATTGTGCGTCGGTGTGCTCGGCGACGTCGGCTTCGGACTGCCATTGTTGCTTACGCTGCGCATTTGATTGCGCACCACATCCGTCGCGATATCCTGCATATCCTTGGGGAGTTCACCGAGCATCATGGTTACATCCGCGACGTTGCAGTTCCACATTGCGATAATACATGTCTAGAATTGAGTAAAATTATCAGGAGATAATATACTAGATATTTTTATGTCTCTTAACTATCTAACTTTAAAAATCCTATAAACATACCCGTGCTGCATTCCGAATGTCTGAAGTTTTTGAATCACGCACGTACGAGATAATCTTCTGCAAAGCTTGACTCGCAGGACGCTCCCTAACAAATTGACCAGCACCCGCAATACGATAGACAGTGGTGAGAAAGTTCAGCACAGCCATCTTCACCTTCGCATTTGGGGTTTGAAACGTATCTACTAAAATCTTGTACACACTCATCTGCTGCAGTTCGATTGGGAAATGCACTCGAATATTATCCAAAGTTGCTTGCAATTTCGACTGCGCTGATATTAGTAAGTCTGTGCCCAATTTAAAGAAAACCCGATGTAACAAAATATACAGCCAATCATGCAGATCTTTGCTGTGCTTATTGATCACTTCATTGAGCGTATCAATAAATACACTGAGGCCCTTCGTATGCGAATCGACAAACATCCTCGTAGAAATTTCAGTGATTTCCTTCAATTCGCGCGGCGTTAGAGTGGCACCTTCTTTCAGATATACTCTGAGCGAAACTAAACCGTCCTTACGCTCTTGCCACACTATACTCGTGCAAAGACGAATGATATCGTTGATATCCTGACATGGCTCCCAGTCTCTGCTGCTCAGTCGGTTCTGCGAACCACTCCACGAGTACGAATCGCTTGGTCGACGATACGAGTCGAATGATCGCTCTGAACAGACACTGGATGTCTCCGAATCATCGGAGTGATTCTCTAAAGAGCGCATTTTGCGTGGGCTGTTTATCCGATGGCAATCTGTTTCGATAGGGTCGTATCCGAGCGCATCTGCTAGTGCAGTCTCTGCCTCGCGGCTCTGTTGGAGTATGCGTTGCGCCATGACTGGTGGCCTGGAGGCAGGACTCATCGGTGGTCGATCGCTATTACGTCTGAATCGATTCAGTGTACCTCCTCGTGTGGGGCTCGTCTCGCGTGATGTGTCCCGCGAGCCTGTGATCGATCTGGGGATACCAGAGGAAAGTCGCCTTGGACGTGGACTGTCGCTGTCGGTTCCATGAATTCGATTGTAGTGATAAGAATACCGAGAGGATGGTGATCCGGACCGACTAGTTGCTGAAATGTACAAAAACTATTTTAATACACCAAAACGCCTAGAAAGAAGTACTTAAAAAATTTAAATTCTAAGCACTTCTTACAAACTGAACAAGAGATATTTAATATGACAAACGTACGTTGAGAATGTGAAACTCCAGAATTTCTACTACGACTTCTTCCTGATCTCTCCGGCGATTGTGTCATCGGCGGTGTCACCTCGGTTCTCTTAGGACGCGCTAAATATAAATACAACCAATATAATAAACTTAATCGATGTTGTAAACTATAAACAACCAACATGCAATTTGAATATTTACCTGGAGATGTTTCGCTCTCTGCGATATAAGAATATCAGCATGGAATTCAAAACATGTCGAGATTAATTAGTACAGTGTAATACCAAACACTAAACTACTGCATGCGCAGTCGTGCACGGAATGTGTGCGAGTATATAAGTTGCGTGCAAACCAAAGCTTCGAAAACAATATTATTAAAACTACCAAAGGTATGATAGTTACTCACGTAGACTTGCCGTCCCAGAAGCGATTTTCTGTCGTGCCATCGCCGAATACTGATTGCGCGCTTTCGCACGTTGCGCCGCTTGCAGATCAATCGCCGAGTTACTACGAATCCCTTTGCGTCCATTCGCACCTAAAATAGTTGCGCATTAATAACAATGTATCACTACGTCTGCACATATTTTAAAACAGGAGATTTATATATATATACAACAGAGCGTCGAAGAAAAATGTGGATGAAATGTGTGATGAGTCTTCAAACGAAACGTAAAACAATCACAAACAGCTACGATGTGCAATTGATGATTGGGGGAAACATGTAATAACTACACTTAGAGAGAGAATGAGTTGTGATCCATTCACGTACTGGACAACACCGGTATGCCACTCCTCTGCTTGTACGTCCGTGGCAATGACGGTGCTCGCTGCAAGCCGCAGTACAGATTTTCCGTACTGCCTGCGCAACAAGCGATTGTTTGCATCCCCCATCGCAAGCAGCGTCAGTAAGCGAACACAAACGCACAAAATTAAACAACGTACAACAGGGTAATGCTTAAAAGGCGAATATTAAATCAGTTTATTAGTACAATGATATTTATAAGAGAGTATGGAGTAGGTGGAGCTCGACTTGGGGAGCGCAGTAAGATAGTTACCTGCGGACAGCACGGGCACTTTGCGCACTTGCCGGCAGCTCAGCGATGCGGGCTGCGCTAGGCTACCGCTCGACGAACTGCTAGACAAGCACAGCTCACTTTGCAGTGCCTTGCGATGACTGGGGTCGAGTGATTGTAATAATGCTTCGGCTTGTTCCGGGAAATGATCACGAAATCCACGGAATGCTCTGCAATGCACAAGAAAATGTATACAATCCGAAATATCTCATTAAATCTTTACATTTATAGTTGAAAGACTGTACTTTTTTAATCGAAAACGTTGATTTTTGAATAATGAATAGCATCAAAAATATCGAAACAAGTCTAAGTTTAATAAATTATGTAAATACAAAACTTACTTTCTAGCTAGCACTCTGGCTTCTGAATCAGCATCGGCAATCCCACGTTTTACCGACTCTTGCAGTAGAGCAATATGTTTTTCGAGAGGATAAGCCGGCCAATAACTCAGAATGCACTCCAAAAACTCACAGCAACTTCTTCGAATGTCCTTACTCTTCGAATTCTGAAGATTACTAGCGATTATCGGTATCAATCGCGGACTCTGTGTGTACTGTATAATGAAACGCACGCAGGTATGTCCGGACGTTGCCATAATTTTAGCGGAATTCTGTATTAGGTTGATCAACGGATTGAGGAGGATCTCAGCGGCATGATCGAACTTGCTGCAAAGGCTTTGAGCGAGAAACGCAATGGTGATGCACCCCTCACGCACTACCTGTGAGCGCAGGTCCTTAATCGTCTCCACCAAGGGGCGCTCCAAATTTCGGAGATTAGTGTGGAAATCATCGAAGTCGGTTGCTCCAGCAATTATTAACGACCTAATTTTCTTCAGCTATAATATCACAAGATATAGACTTCAGCCAAGCGCTTTTGGGAGATGAAATAAAAGAACTTACAGCATCCGCTCGTTTGTTCCAATCTTTCGACGCATCCGAAATTATATCCTGTACAGACTTCATGTGATCGTTGACTTCGCGTGGCGTGAATAGTTGAATGGTCGGCACATCTTCAAATTGCTTGAGGAAAACTTCCTCGTCGACGGCGCCGGCGCCACTCGTCGCCGAGTACGTTGACGGTGTGCGCATCATCGACGGCGTCTTTCTTACCGATGCACTGATAGCTGGTTTCTTCGCTGGTATACTTGGCTTGGGCATTGCGATTCTGTCTACTTCATCCGAACACACTGTGAACAAATTGCAACTTGTTACTAAACATGATTGCAGAATATAAATGTGTCCTTGCGGGTAAAGAAGTCACAAAGAAAATAGCTTTATGAACATTTTGAAAGAAGAGTAATTTAAATATTGGTGATAAAAATATCCAAAATGATATCTGTATTCCCTCTAGCTTATAACCTCCTACTATACATTTCTTGGAAATTTAGGAAGTACCAAGAATAATAATAAATCAACTTACAGTCAATACTTGTGGTAGCGGTTCGTAGGAGTTCGCCAGCGTCGCGCACCTCGTCAAAGCGCGCCAGCAGAGTGGCGAGCTTGGGCGCCGGCACCAGGTTGCGCTTCTGCAAATCGATGCGCAGCTTATCGCCCACGTGTCGATACAAGTCGACTAAGGTTGCCAGAGCAGTATCACGCACCGTAGCCGTTGGATCCGCCAGCAATTTGACGATATGCGGTATGAATTTGCTTAATGTCACTGACTGCGCGCCATGTCTAAAATTAAGCACGTCACTCGCAATTAGTACGACCGCCGCATAGGACGGACTCTGCAGCTCAAGCACAAATCTTCCGTTCTTTGTCGAGGGCAGGCAGGAATACTTACTCGTTGAGCGTATTGACCAGGCAGCGCAGCACCTCCTCGCGTATCTTGGCGTTCTTGTGCGAAAAGCCGGTGGTGAGCCGTTCGAGCAGCGACTGCGGTGTAAGCACGTCGCGCTCCAGCAGTTTGAGGATGAGCAGCTGCGCCTTCTCGCGCACCGTGTCTTTGGCGTCGCCGAGGCGGTCGATCACGCACGGGAGCACCGTCTGCAGATACGGACGAAAGTCGTGGCCAAGCCGATCGGCCAAATAGGTCATAATCTCGATGCCATTGCTAGACACCTACAAATCGTAATTACACGCTGCATTATCACGCCTATAAATAGCACCAAAATAACGACAGGAATATGTACTTGAGATTTAATTTGCAGCAGATTGAGACACTTGCTGGTGATTATCACGGACGTGCACACACCTTTGAAGTGTCCACGTCCAATATTCAAAAATTAGACAACATGCTGACTCAGTTATCCTTTGGCGTATGTGTGTATGTGGTAAATTTACATGGGCATATGTACGCACAATATTCATGTATATGAGGCAAAAGTTGTCCTACCATAAAGAGACACACATACCGATCGCGCTGAATTAATCGCATTAATCACCTGCTGGTATATATCGAAACTAAATCGGATTTTCTGGGTTTTGTTTACGTTTATCGATTCCGCGGAATGTAATACGCAAGAAATCTAGATTAAGCCAACGCATTTATAATGTCCATTCATAACACAAAAGAAACAGTTTTTTGTACAATCGATTATTATAATCTAGATAGTCTACATTTTCTTTGTTAATTTATCAATAAGTATACAAATGTTGCATTCTTTCCTACGAATGTATTTTTTCTTATTCAATTATTAACAATATGCAAAAACAATAACAATAAGAAAAGGAAAACCATATATTGCAATATGTGACATTGAGATAGCTTGTTGTAAATCACCAAGTATTTAACAGAATTAATAATAGTAAAAGTGAGAAATAAAAACAAGCTCGTTGTTTAATCATCCACATGAAATAAGCCTACTTGATCAACAACAAAGTGCCGTTCTGCAGATTATAGTTAATAATAGAATTTAAGTGATTTATTATTGCGTGGGTGAAGCCCATCTCAATTATAGCACACCTAGTAACGCACGACTGCAACTGCAAGACGCCTTACGCGTTCCATCCTTTCTCTAACTATGTACTTCACAAAATATTCTACACATTGCTGTTCTATACAATTAACGAATGCAAAATGCAACTTGAAAAGTCTTCATCAAGTCTCTCGATGCATAGAATTCCTTGTTGTCACATGTAGGCAGAAGGCTAATATATGCAAAACAGCCAGCATCAATTTAGTATATTATGTATACAAACAATCCGAGACCTTGTAATACTTTTTAAGCAATGAAAAAATAGTGTAGGGAGCATCAACATTTTTGCTACAATATAATAACGTGACATTTATACTCAATTTAATAATAATTACAAAATCTCTTTGATATTACTCGTAAATGCAAATGTGGTATGAAATACATGAAGTTCAATGTTATACTAAAGGTAGTAACCTTTTCAAGTGGCACTCAAACAAAATGCAGCTTTTTCTTATAGTGCAACCCGCACACTTGTGACTTCTGCGGTATTATTCGCTCAGTTGCATTCGCACACGCCGCGATTTTCTATAAATATAAATCTATTTGAGTGTTGTTGCCCGTCAGCACCGCGGACGCCAACGGCCCGAAAGAGATTTTCATGCAGGAAGTCCAAGGCTCGATGAAACTGTGAGTGTGCATGAGAGTACGCAGCGCGGCGATAACGTCAGCAGTGATTATGCAAAGCAACGTCGCGTCGCAAATTGCGCCTATTGAAACGTAGAAATATAATGTCGTTGCGTTTTTAATTTTAACTTCGCACACGAACTGAGTAATGATAAGAATTCCGACATTGACCGCACGCAACCGATGATTAATTAAAAGCAATTTGTGTACAATATCTTATGTATCATAAGAATAAATGACTGTTAAGATGTATTTAGCAATATAAAATTATTTCTATCTATTTATATCACTTACAAATAGTTATGTAATCAAACAGGTCGTAGTGTAATAAACATGGAAGATATTAACTTGTTTTCTGATTATTTTCAATCGGTGATGTGGAAAATTGATAAATGTATTACAATATATGTGAGATAATAAACTGAATTGTTTGTCATTGTGTGAATAATGACTCATCTTATTTGTTTTTTGAATTGCACGATTTATATTTTTTATTCATGTCATCCATAATAAATAAAAATAATCTTATTGCAATATAATTGATATATTTTATAAAAAAGTTTACACTTAACATTTTTTGAGAGGAGAGAAAAAAAGTATTCCAAGGTAATAAATTTTACTTCGCTACCCAAAGAGAATACAAAATCCCAAGACTAGTAATATATGACTCCCACGACAAATTTGCAATCGACCAAATGTGCTAAACCTCAGGCAGGTGTAGATAGCACTATCTACACTAAAGGAAGTAACTCTTCCTTCCGACCTTGTTCGTTCACTTAATACTTGTTCAACCTAATGGCGAAATCCACAAAACACACACTTCATCGCGACTTAATTAAAAACCGCCTTACACGGTAATATTTCACTACGGAATGCCTTTCGCCATTGTTTTAAATATTCCAAACCCGGCGTCCATATACATACAATGCATATTAATACTATCAATTGTTCTACTCTTTTCACATGTGGGAATACTTATATCCCTTGGATATACAAGTTACGAGTTTTGTTACTTTAAAACAGATGTTCTCAACGTGAAACACCTAGATGTACTTAATATAAATTATTTAATAGAAAAATTATATTTTGTGAAAAATCTAGCCGATATTTAAAAATAATATTCCACTGAATATTTTATTAACATTTTCTGAATAGAAAACTGACTACATACGTATCTCTCAAGTTGAGACGGATTCTACCATATCTTAAGCTAACCTGGTGATAACACAGCTTACAACCTTGGGATCCCTCGGAACTCATACATTACAAGGCAACACCTTAAAGCAGGGGTGAGCAACCTTTATAATCAGCGTGCCATAAAGATGTTGAATTTTATAGGGATCTTCCCTTCAAACACTTCTCGGATGTGTCCCCCTTCACGTTTACAAAAACAAATTCTGTATTACCTCGCGGGCCAAACAAATGTTCGGAAGACGGCGTTATGCTCACCCCTGCCTTAGTGAATTGTAGTGAAACGACTATGAATATTTATTAACAATTTATCTTACTCAAAGAGAGCTTAATGAAGTTTTATATGTTCATTTAGCGAGATATTAGTGCAAGTAATTAAATGATGTTTTACCTTATAATTACTACTTTGCATCCATGGTATAAGCCCATCAACAAGTTGTCCAATATCTTGACATACAATCTGATTGGAAGGCTCTGCTAAAAACGCGAGCAGATCAGCTCCCAACTGCTGCCGGAATTTGGTATCATTCTTCGGCAGATGTTGCAGAAAGCCATCCAAATCTCTGGGACAATTATATGCCATTGTGGCTTATCCTGTAAACACAAGCAGCGCAAAAATACGATTAATCACTGCTTGAATGACAACTGCACAAGAACAAGCACGACAGGCAATTGTTCCCAATCCAGGCACGCACATCGTTCGCAAGGTGTCAGGAATTATCGCACACTTCTAACCCCACATTACATCACTCCCGGGATGATTGCGCTCGCTGCGCCCCATCCGAAGATTGCCCGCATTCGCATCTCCTTCGAACATGCACGCAACACCATGTATATACACAAACAGTCGGCGCACTCCCATGCACGCTCGGCACCCCGCGCAAATTTTCTAAATACCAGCGACGCGGCGCCGGCGATATTCGTACCAGCCGAGTGCAATGCGGCGTTTCATGCACGGCACCAGACCCGCTGTGCGGATGAAACGCTCAGCTGAAGTGGTTGTGAAGACTCGTGTTTTGGGTGGCCCCTTGCGCATTGATTTGCATCGCGATGCACGGAGCCTCGCCAGCGCACTTACAACGTCGGGCGTACTCACCTTGTGCCGCCGGCGCGTAAACGCATGGACGACGCTCACTGGCCAAAACACAACGCGTACGGAAACAACGTGCAATTAGACACCCGAAAAACGCGCACAATGCCACCGCAATTTATCCTCAGCAATTGCCGATATGCCTTACACAGCCATATTAGTGTGTCGTGCGCTTCGTTTTTTGACAACGACTGGCGACACCAGCGCGGATCACAACCAATCGCCACTGATCGCAAAATTGACGCTGTCAAAAACAAAAATATCTATGCATCCGCCATCTGTTCAAGGCACTCAAAATTACAAATGTAATTTTGGTTTTTCTAACCTCTTAATACAATTCAAATAATGAAAAAGAAGTAACGGAAACTCATATTTTATTGTTAACAAATAGAAAACAAGCTGTATACGGAACTAAAACATAAAATTTAAACTTTGTTCTAAAATATTTTCTAATCTAATTTCATGTTATAGAATGCACATTCTTGTACGATAGTTTGATTTCATATACACATTTGTGCCTAAGTGTTGGTTAATTATCTTCGCCGTCGACGCCGTGCTGCCCTCATCGCGCAATTGCACCTTCGACGTAAACCGAATCGTATGCCTCTTCACG
>WSZQ02143687.1:0-33222 GCA_019419845.2 Weissflogia rhopalogaster
AATATTAAGAAGGCTTCTCTTAAAATGTTGTTAGACATGCAAATACCTGAATTTCTTCCCCCAAGTATTTAAATTTAGAAAATGAAACTAAATGCAGATGTAAAAGAGAAATTGTAGTCACGAGTTTAAAGAAGTCTAAAGCATTAAATTGTCTCTATGAATTTAATAGTCCAAATAATCTGCTTTCTAGAATGTCACATAAATCATAAAGATGAATAATAGCACAGGCACGTTTCAACATTAATTTTATTAAATATTTTAACGTTGGTATATAATAGTCCTGCGCCCTGCACGAGATTTGTCAATTTGTTTTTAACTCGATTTCTCTCATGAACATTGTAATTATATGAGCTCCGCTGTTGACATAAAATTTTAATAATTACTATGCATTTTAGAAAAAAGAAAAGTAAAGTTTAAGCTTTACCTTCTATTATTACCAAAGTGAAGCTAAAAATTAAAATGCGTTGGTGGTTTCCATATATACTTTCATAGACTGCTGTAATCTTATAGTTGTCATAAATTTCATTTCCCTGTGTGGCGTGTGTACAAGCATTTATGCCACAATGCTGTAAATATCATTTTACACTTTATTAGAGGTGATTTTTAATCGCTTATGGAATGAAATATTTTATTATATAAAGTTATGGGATATAATGTTATAATATACACACTTCTTTTAATTATACATACCTCACTAAAGGTACCCGCATCCCCTAAATATATTTATGCGCCCCTCGTAGGGACACCCCCCGTATGACACTGGTTTTTGTTTTGATTTTTACTAGCCAGCATGGATAATTGTGTTCAAATAACTAAATATTAATGTATACACGTACACCTGGTAAAATTTCATGGACGAAGATCATGATAACATTAATTTATTTCTTTTAAAATAAATACAAGTTCTTAAAGGTAAAATAAGTGAGGTAACTACTATTGGTATACTAATCTAGTTTCTACGTGAAACTTAGTAGTAAATATTTCATACATAATTTGAGCCGTTCGTCATATCCCACATCTACAACATTCTACAAATTATACGAAGTATTTGGGTAGTAGTGTAATATGTTTACTTTGTCATATGTATTATTTGCTTATTTATATTTAGCATATTTTGTGTGTTTTTATAAATGTAGTAGACTCCTATTGAAATCATTTCCCGCCACATCTCCCAAATTTGTTGCTCGAACTAGTATGTAATAGTTTCCAACATCTACGTTAACATACTTCGTGCATCTGGAATTGCAACAATCGAGTTGCAATTTCCAGGTGCATAATAGCGTTTGATTCATTTGCATGTCACTCTTTTTTCGTACAATTGCGGGCGGGCGACACACGCGCGAAGAGTTAAAGTGTAACATGACACAAATAGCTTTGGATCGGAGTAAATTACCTAGAAATGTATAATTGTCTGGTTGATGTGACGGTAGTCGACGGTGTGGTAGCGTGTATATGCTTCGGACAGGCTAACCAGAGCGTCAAGCATCGCTTCGGTATTGACATGAGGCATCATATCGACCGACGGTCCGCCGTCAACACTCCGCGTGTGTCTTTGGGGGCGGCGAATGCGAACCGGTCGTCGTCGGCGCCGGCGACGTCTAAAGGCAGCCATTGTAACAGGTGCAGCCGTTGAAGATGTGATCACAATGATCCGCTGCCTTTTCCCTTTGTCCTTCAAACTTTGCACTACCAAACAGAGAAGGTATCCTCCGAACGCCAAAAATGCAAGTGTGGTAACTGACATTTGAAATATAGAGCCCACACTTTTTTTGTTATTTTCTTCTTCCCAATCACCCCGTTTTAAAGATGTTCCCTTTACTCGAGGTTTCGTTCGTCTTCGAAGGGCCATTGCGACTGGACTTAATTCTGGTAACATATCTTCGTCACCAACACGTGATTCCATCGACAGATTTTCTACATTTTCCTCTTGAATCTCCTGTATTGGTATATCAAACTTCTGTTTTACGCTCAACAACTTATCAAGGGAAAGTTCACTTAATGTTTGTATATCAAAAGAGTCAGATAAATCTTGAGCCCATGCGATCTTTATATTCTGATTCGTCGCGACTATAAAGCATGTGAGAATCGCGACGCGAAACATCTTGCATGAAGCCCAACAAACGTTGGATCACAACTAAACTCATTTTTCGCGAATCTGTGCAAGCATGGCACGATATCTCGTGGTCTTGTCTCTCTATTTCTGTCTGAATCGAAACAATTTCTTCAGTTGGTGGAAGAAAAGGAACATTTATGAATACTGACATGAAAAATTATCGAAGCTATTTTACTCCTTTCCACTCTTGTGACAAAAGTAATTCACCGTCGCTGGATTGTCGCACATGGGCAACCAAGCCAAGCAGCTCCTCCACTTTTTGTCTCTCTTGGCCATTCATCATTCTCATGATGATCGCTTACTTTTTCACATTTTGCAAATTCTTTCTTTGGTCTAAAGTGTTTCTTAGTTTAGTCGTAATCTAGCAGCTACAAAATGAACATCAAATCAGTTTTATTCTTCGCAACGATTTGTGCTATAACACCAGGCTTGATTCAAGCACAAGAGAACGAAGGTGTTTTGGGAAAGATTAAGTCTGGATTTGCTTTCGCAGGAAAATTTCTTGGACTTGATCGAGCAGCAGAAGTGGCTCAACTTGTTAGCCAAGCTTTCAGTGGACGGGCTTCAAGAAAGGGGGATACCGGTGATCCTGGTAGCACATTGTTCAGTGGTTTCTTAAGAGTTTTGGGATTTGATACAAAACGAATTGGTGCAATAGCAGTTAATGCAATCATTTTTATCGCACAGATTGTAAGTATATCAATCATCCTTTATAACAATTCAAATAAATGTTCTAATTTTTCTAATGTTATTTCTAATGTTATAATTTGTCTCATTATGTAAAACAGATCAGTACATCCTTAGCCAAACCTCCACCTGCATTTGTAACATCAGAGAGAGATTTTAATGGATCTCCAATGGACTGGATGCTGAATAACATTGAAGTTCAGAACTACCTAAAACATGCTAAGAATAAAAATCTCCCAACACATATCATTAATTATCTTAAAGAAGGTGACGAATTTGACAGAACTGGCTGTGTTCAACTCTTAATTTGCAAAAGTGCTCCATTAGTGTGGGGTATGCAACGTGCAATTAGAGCAAAAGGTAAGGGTGTTATAACCGGAAAAGCAGTTTTAACGGAATATTTACCCAATTTCGATGAGTTAGCTGATCATGGAGACGCGTGTGAAACCAAATATCCTCATTGTAAATTATCATTAACTTAAAATACTTGAATAGTGATACACTTTAGAAATAAATTTATTTATTTGTGTTCTCAATACCTGTCACTATACATATTTCAATAAATAAGCAAAATATTTAATTATTATCATTCATTGTGTTCTTCTTTGATCCAATAAAATATTCCTCTTCCTCCCTGCATAAACGAAGTTTGTCATGAGACATTGCAGATTTCAAATCACAAATAATTTTGAAACGACATTTCTTGTCCATGCAAGCAGGTCGCACCGGACTTGCCTTATAAAAGTTTCTGTAAAACAACAATAAAGGTATAGTGCTTTAAAATATAACATCTATTGGGTATCTTTCTATACCTGTAAAATTTATTAAATACTTTGTCATTGACGATCATCTGATTGATGAGGTTTGACCAATCTGCAGGACGAAGGGTTTTCATGCCGTATTCCGCACGTGCTGTATACAGTTTTCTCCAATTTGTTGGAGTCTCTTTAGGTGCAGAATTTGCTTTACCCAAGTCCAGAATCCACGTTTCATGATCAATTACTTCCTTCATTGAGGCAAAAATACAAATATATGTTTATATGTTTAAATGTTGAAAGAAATGAAAGTTTTTATAATTACGATGGTCATAATGTATGAAATATTATTAGTATGTTACTATAAAATGTATAAACGAAGAGGACTCGTTTGTTCCAGTTCTGAATTTTGCCTGCAAGAAGTTTCACAAAACTAGTTGCCCAGGCGTCTGTAACTTATTAACTTCCTCCACAGATGAACAGTGTTTTATTTTTACATATATATGTATGTATAAATGACAATAGGTAAACGTGATTTATACTTAAGCAAACTCACTCTCATTGTCGTTGGATGATCACCATCTACGTAGTAGATACGATACCCAGGATTTAAATTTTCAAATGTTGTTACGGAGGGTCCAATATAAGCTATTGCAGAACCACGACCTGTTAAATAATTTGAAATTGCGTGGATTAGTTTAACAATGTGATACGATTCGATTGTATGGATGTGGAGCTCTTTAGTTCCACAACAACATATAAAAAAGGTGGCTTTTTTGATTTTGTGATTCAAATGGTTGCCGACCCTTATTATTATTATTATTATGAACACTTTTTTAGTAGTTCTGACATAGTTACACCTATCAAATATGTCTTCATGCTCTTTTAAAAACTCCAGTACATTGAGCAAGTCTCTCATTGTTGAATTTGCCTATGCCTTCAGATCAGGGTGTACAACCTTTTGTGGCTGGTTCAAAATTAACCGCAATCTGAATAATAAAAGGACGTTTGAATGTCACCATTGTCCAACACGGAATTGAATGAAATTTTTGTAATAAAGTGTAGTACATATATAGAAATAATTTGTATTAACGGAATTTTACGCCGTTTTGAGCCGTATATCTAAAAAAAATCTAAGTTTGATATATTTTGCTTTTGACAGCTACATTCGCCATAACACTAACGTGGCTCACTCGCCAACATGCTTTCATGTGGATCTACCTTGGCGCACAGTCGAGTACACCACGTTACTCATACATTGCTGTTAAACCAATATTTACCAAATTTTGACATTTTTTGGCAAACGGCTCAAAACGTCATAAAATCCCATTAAGACAATTTATTTCTATACATGTACTACACGTACAATTTTTTTTATTAAATTCCGTGTCGGACAATTGAGACACTCTCCTTGTCAGTCTCAAATAGGTTTGGCGCCGTTCTCAAATTTGACGGCACCCCTTTGGCATTTGGCACGCAAGAAACCGAGGGGATCCCCTTGGTCTTGATCTTGATCACTTGAAATGAATAAACCCTTCAATATGTAAGAATAAAAAGGAATTTTGGTTGAATAACTCTTGTTTTAATGCGAATATTTGATTTTTGATAAAATATTCAGTCCGCATAATTTTATTATAGCCAAACATCATTGCTCTTATTAAATTGAACGGTATCATGAACTAATTAGGAGTATAAACTTGTAAAATTCGTGACAATGGTGGCACATTCGAGATAATATTCATCAGCTCGAATAATTGTGATTATGTCAAGCAAATTAGTAATCGCTATAGTAAATATGGCGATAAATTGTTGCCGAATTAACTTGTACCCTTTGTTTCAAGCCAACATTATCCGCTTTATCCTAAGTTAATAATAGAGATTTCACTAACTGGTAAATTCGTCGTCGTAGAACAATTCAAACTCATCCGTGTGTGTATGGCCAAAGAACTGTGCCACAACGGTGTTACGGAATCGGTTGATAATATCGTAATAATTTTTCGACCAGACTTTGATGCAGTCACCGGCACCGGGTGGGATATGACCTAAAATTCCGAACCAATTACAAATCGTTAAAATTACATCAAACTTACGCGCAGTCTTCGCGTGTAAATGTTACCTATGATGTGCACCTTTTCGTCGTTCTTCTCAGAAGCAGTTAGTTCATGCACAAGCCATTTGAGCTCTTTGGCCGGATCGGTGCTGTTCAGAACCAACCACCTAATCGAAACAAACAAAAGCACACGACGAATGTGCTCATTAGACCCAATCGGGCGACAGGTTCATAAAAGTTCAAACCAACCAGCTGAAACTATGACAATAGTTCATGTTCAGAGAGATTAGACGAAATCCGGGCCGGATTAGCACTGAATAGAATCCACCGTGAATTAGTGTCGTGTTTGTTTCGGATGGTAACCATTTTGCCCATTCCTTTGAAACTGCTTCGTAAAGCCAGGCAATAGATTGTGTATCAGTCTTCATCCAAGGTGGTGGAAAACTGAAAATATATTACGTTTTTTTTTAGATTATCTTTCCACTACTTCCCCGAAATTCAATGATTTATTCTTATATTTTGTAGAAACACTTGTATCTAATTTATTTTTAAGAATATAAAGTAAACTTATATTTTAAATAAAAATGATTATACAAGACTTATTCAAATGATACATGTAATGGATATATGTGTTTTAGCAATAACCACAATTAGAACTATGATGCAATTACATAATTATCAATTACTAATAATACGATATGCGTTTACTTCTAATTACGTTGGCTCATGTTCGACGGTCAACTGACTATGGACTAACAATCAGACACTTGATACAAAAGCATTGTGTGTCGTATAATTTAAAATTGTCATATTGGTATTTTTAATTTTAAAGTAATTTTCCTACAAGCAAGTAAACAATAGATAATTACGCTAAACAAATACGTACTTGCCAGAAGGTACGCCTTCGTGATTGCCCAAGGTTGGGAAAATAGGTACACCAGGGAATGCTTCTACCAATTCGCGAATAGTGTCACGTACATTTGCCAATGTTTGTTCCTTCGTTTGTCGCCAAATATCATGCGGTGGAATATCACCAGTCCAAATTATATAATCTATATCCTAAATTAATACAAATTGTACTTCTTTTTATATGCATTTGTTAATCCCAAAAGACCATCACTTACCTTATGAACAGAATTTATATGCTCTAACATATTATCAATAAGTACTTTTGGTGAATCACATTTTAAATATGAACCATACCTAAAATTATTCGTATACTTTCTGATAGTGATTAAATTAATGTCTTATACCTTCCAGCAGTGACGACGCTTTCATTTACAGGAAAGCTACTAAACTTACGACAACATAATGGCTCCTGACAATTTGCAACACTACCCTCTTGATACTCCGGATCGTAATGGGTATCAGATAATTGGAGGACCTTAAAAACTGGTCCATTATCCTATAATCAAAGTCAAGCTAAAATGACACCACTGAAGGTCTTTCAAATTACGTAACTGGTCACAAATAATAGTCATATACGTAATTTGCTAACAAAACACAAAATCAAGCCGGTAATTATTGTCTACATTTTTATTAATTATATATGAAATTAGATATCACTTACCGGCGGAGGAGGCGAGTCCCAAATATCGAAATCACCATTATTGCTCGAATTAAAATTACGTACTGGTTTTGGGGGTAAATGAATGTACCAATCATGCGCAGGATTGTCAACAAGGCCACATTTTTCGCCTAGTAGCAGGCTGCATATCTTCTCTGAACCTAATTATCACAAAACATCGAATTAACCAATAGCAGATTAGCATGTTTGAAATTGCAATAATTCGCACTAAGCCCGAAATAAGTACAACTAACGCATAAATACTGTAAATATTTGCTTATTTTCTACTTGCTTATTGAAGCAACAGCGCAAAATATTTTTATTACCTTGTGTGCAATTAGGTTTTTTGGTGACAATACTAATTATACTTACTGAGACTGCATATTTTTAAAGCAGGTAATATAACCGGTCCGAATGTATCATAAACACCTTCGCAGACAACTTCAACAGCTATATTTAACGATACACAGACTCCAACAAATTTGGTCCTAAGATCCTCGACTGTTGCGTTTTCATCATTAACTTCTCCTCGCATTAGAGTTAAACCTGTCGCAATAATAATGTCTTTTATCTTGTAACACTAAGGTCAATTTGTGCAATTGCTAGCTAATAATTTGCTATAACATGTACAAAGATTACCTAATCGACAAGCTGAGCATGTGAGCTTGGCCGTTATTGATTCAAGATGACTTTGTACACCGTTTACATCTTCATCATCATGTAATTCTTTACTCTGGAGATAAAAGCAAATTTAAAAAATATTCTATAAAAGACAACATTTTTATAGCTAACATCATCTTTAATTTTCTGAGGAAGGATATGACTTTTAGATTCCATTACTAAAGGAATATTATGCTGAAGTTGTTCATAATTCCACGGATCATTAAAGTTATCAATTGTTATCACTTCAATTGGCGTCGCATTCGAAATATCACAAAAAGTTATATTAAAAATCACTATTAAATACACGAAAACACTGAATTTATTTGGTGAACCCATTTCGTCTTCGACAAGATGCGAATCGCGCACAATTGCAAATGCAAGTCATTCAAATTTGCGCGACGCTCATTTCTTACACAATTTATTAGTTGCTTAGTTTGTTCGCTGCGCCCGACCCGTTGCAACAATTAGCCGCGACTGACCTGGAGGCAAGTCGCCAGTCCTTATTATTGTAGATTTTTTTCAACTTTTTATGAACCAAGGCTAACTACTCACACTTGCGTATATCCCAACAAACTTGCCGAGAAAGCAAGCCACAGTCCAGCACATTTCCACGAAATACAGAGAAACCAAATGTTCAAAATGGTGAATATGGTAATTTCGGTGTTGTGTATCTGATGGGATTTTGTTTAATGTTTGCCTGCATACACGTTGAATTGATTAGCTGTTGGGAAGTGTAATTCACGGACTAAACACACGGACAGGAAGCTTTGTTATAGAGATTGTAGCTAATATAATGTTGATGCATTTGTGATTGTTTACTAATACTAAACACAATATAACCCTAGGAATTCCATATTTATACGAACAAAGAAATGAATTTTTCACTATAAATGACCAATTATACTCTACAAAGAGAAAACTATCTACATCATTTTAATTTACACTCTGCTAGATCAGGAGCAGAAATTTCTAAATCAGCGATCTACAACCTTTAATGACTATGGGTCAAAATCGATCAAAATTTGAGTATTATAGGAACATTTGGGTCTGTAATTTTATTATATTTTAAAACATCCTATACTATTTTATAACTTGAAATTCTAAAATCTGTTCTAAATAATTCATGTAAATTAAATAGTTATTCTCAAATACCTGAAAATCACATATATATTGATAATTCTTTATATAGAAACCTCCTTCCATCAATTGAGATTCCCCTGTCTCTCCCACCACTCTCTTACATCCCCTCTCATACATCCCAAAGCATTCACCCCCTCGCAGACAGTATCTGTGTGAAAACTACCCGACCTCGTCATAACACACAACCCATATTGTCCGCTCTACCGGCGCTGTTGGGGACTTTTGCACCCTAAAATATATTGTAATGTTGGCAGCACCGCTTAAGTGGCGCATGCACCAGGGCGGCTTTGCCACCGTTTGAAAACTCTCGTTTTGTGTGCTTCGTCCCTCAAGAGAACTCAAAATAAAATCGCTTTTTACCCAGCATTCGGACAGGTAAGTCGCATTCTTTACACCATTCTCTCTACATTTCCCGTGTTGTGATATTTCTGTGTTGTTGCCGTGTGTTGTCGGCGTGTCGGACTTACTGTGCGGGTTAAGTCAGTAAAGCTTCTAACCAAGTCCCCGAGAAATTACAACTCGCGGGGTATTAATTTTGTTAAGACTCGTGAGCGCAAACACATATCATGTATCCCGTCCAAACTTTTCTTCCTTGCTCCTCAGTCCCACACCTTGACCTGGACATAATCCGCTTGTCGTCGGCGCTCATTTTCTGTTTGATGAAATAGTTTGGCTTCTGCCCGTTCACCTGTATATTAGGCGTCGCTCATATCAGCGACTTCGACTACGGGCTTCTACGCCTATCTTTGTTTGACGAATATGAAGAAAATAAGATGAAGAAACTCGAAGAAACAAATCTTCGTTTATTACATGAGTCAGACAGAGGAAACCACGAAGCGAGGCGACGCGACGCCGCCGGTATGAACGACGCCTTAGCCTGTACGTTGGGTCCTACGAGCTGTTACTAATGCTCTCCTAACGCGCCTGTTCTTGCACCTCTCGACCCTTTTCACGCACCATCCATTCTAACAGTCCCCCTTCCCTCATTATTTCCCCTACCGCTAGATCCGACAAACCAACATACTCATACTCCTTCCTTCGATTCACTCTCCAACCACTCACACCTTTATTAACCCAGCATTCCCATTTATCCTTCCCATTCCATTAACTCTCTCTTCAAACCTTACAACCCTGCTTACCGACTCTCATTTAACAGTCATTCTCTCAACTCTCTTACGGTGCAATATACCTGGGAGTGGATTTCTCAAGACCCTTCGTGTCTTAGATGAAACACGTTCCTTCTCTTCCCTTCACTTCCACGCCATACAACAGTCTCTACTTGTCAAGTGCATCCCATAACTTTAGTACCATATCCTAGTTATTTCTTCACATATTCCGCCACTTCCGTTTTACGCACCCCCATGCACTCCTTGCCTTTCCTTGTATCCATCTCACATGCTCTCCTCACTTGCAATTCGCGCTAATCAGAATCCAAAGGTATTTGGAAACATCCACTCTCTCGGTCATTTCTCCTTTCCATTTCAAGCATTCCACCCTTTTTCTCCCTCCTGCATTCCTAAATAGCATCCATTTCGTCTTCTCCACATTCACACTCAGTCCTCTTCTATCTATATCTACCTGTGGCGTTTCCCTCTCTTCCAACATGTGTTTCTCCAAAATTCCCACTAACCAATTATTCGACCTAAGCCAACCCAATCTAGCCATTGCATGCACTTCTTTCGCTAGCCAATTTCTTCTACCTGGACCGAAGCTTTTCTACTCCCGAGACTGCATTGTATTTTCTTTTCCTAGCCTCGACACTTGGACTTCTGCTATCGTACCGACAACATCTCTGCTGATACTTCGCAATTCTTACTGCATTCTTTGTTGTGAGTTTATAATACTCCATATACCTTTCCACCCTTTCAATCATACACTGCATGCGTTCCCTTTCCCTTGCCATGAGCACCACAACGTCAGCATACGCCAGCATCTATACTTTTCTTGTCACAACCCCGCCATCTTGCCCGTTTCATAAAACCTCATGCCAATTATTGTTAGATACATATTGAAGACAGAAGCAGACTCAAGGAACATCCTTGTCGCACACCTCTTGCAGTCCTACTCCTTTCTGACATCTGCTCATTTACTTTTGTCACGGCCCACGTTTCAACATATAACCGATGCACCCACCTAACAATCTCCTCACTTAAACCCTGTTTTCTTGCACTCTTAATCAGCTGACCTCGAGGGTCCTAGGCCTTTCGCGCTACTGTTTCCTCCACCATCCTCGCAAGTATGACAATTTGTTTTGTCGTCCCTGTTCCCTTCCTAAAACCGGCTTGGGACTCCGGTATTAGGCATCCAGCCTCTATTTGCGATTAATTCTTTCCTACTTATGCTATCGATACAAAATGTTGCATAAAACACACGCATGAAAAAATATACATACATATCATAGATCAGAGGTTATCCAACTTTTTATAGCTAAGCGTCCCAATTTAAATACATTTTTAACACCCCCTCCCCCTCCTGTAAAGGCTCACTTTTCGTGATAATGAAATGTCCCAACAGTGTACGAAGCATACAATAACGTTCCAAGGGGGAGCCTCCGTAAATTCTCCCGCCTCTACCAACCTGCAATCCATGCAGTCCATGCAATTAGACCAGTCAGTCCATGCTTCCCTAGAAAGTTTGGAAACCTCTGCCATAGATAAAAGTGTAAAATTTTAAGTTTCTAGTTTTTCCAATGCCACGAATTTGAGCTGCTTTTCCGCACGTTGCGCAATGGGTCGGTGCAACGTGCGAAAAAGCAGCCTTCGGTGCATACATTTAAAAAAATATATGTTATTAATACCGATAGAGGATGCTAACAATTTTATTTTAAAAATATATCAACTTTTAATACTAATAAAATATATTTATTACACGAAAGCAATGAACTATTAATGGGTTATTAGCTTAAATGAGTGAGATGTTATTATCACTATACTTATTAAAGAAAATTAATATTTATTCTTAGCTTACCTTCCATCGCCATCTGTTCTTCAATGTATTTAATATAAATAAGAATAATTCAAAAAAAATTAGAGAAATCTGCTTAGAATCGAAGATATCGTGACAAGTACGCATTTACACATGGTATCGATACTTATCGACTTTTATAGATACTTTAATTTTCGATACTTCTCAATAGTATCTAATTAGTCATTTTCGATACTTTTTGACATGCCCCTACACAGAGGCCATCTGCTAATCACAACCACCAAGTATGATGTGTAATCGAACTTTGAGGGACAGATTCGTCCCCGCTGCTGCGTCGGTTATTTTGAAAATATGGAGATTTATATCATACAATAATATATCAAATCGACAAATTATAATTCGATCAATTCATATTTAAGAAAATCAGTCGATACTTACTGCTGAAGTATCGATACTTTTAAAGTTATATTTATTCTAAAAGTATTATAAATAATTTCATTACCACATTCAATTTTCAGTATTGGCGTTTCTAATCAAGTTATGTGACTTTAACTTTAACCCTATTTTAAGGGATGAAGGAGGTAGACTTTGAAACAAATTTAGGCTTATTCTGTTTTATGTAATATCTAGTGGTACCAAATTTATAGCCACCCGTGTTGTGCAAAGCCTCTTTTTTCGACCTATTCTGTGATAATTTTGTCATGTTACATCGTTACACAGTGCCATATATTGCATACAAAAAAAAATTAATAATTGGTTTGGTAGTACTATATAACTTGATTGGAAACGCCAATATTAAAAATTGTTGCATGCGGGCGCATACATGATTAAATGGCCTATTTAGAGGTATATACATTAATTGTATAATTATAACATAAATATATTGAAAAAAAACAAATCAAATGGCGTGAACATAGCGAATTTGTAGTAGTAGTAGATTTTGGCAGTTCGAACATAGATGGGCAGCATCTATGCGCCAAGCGCGCTTGGTATGTGCACGCATCGGGCTTCGAAATTCGAAGCTCGATGAAGCGAGGCGAGGCGACGCCGCCGGTTTGATAATCCCTTTAAGCGAGTTGACAACAACCTATTCGTTATATTACTTAGGAATTACCGCGAAATTATTCATTCTCAAATGTAACTCTCGTGAAGTAACTTCAGAAACATTGGGAAGATAATATACTGGAAGATAACTGTAACGAGTAAAAAATAATTTGAAAATACATTAACAGATGGCGCCAATGTGTATTTTCGATACCAATAAGTATCGATAAGTTTTAAAAGTATCGATATCAAAAAGTATCGATACTTCGTTAAAATTTGACCTCCCTAAATCACACTGGAGAGCAATCAGAAATTACCTGAAAATTCAGCAAATCAACCGCGGCAACCTTGGTATACACAATGGCCCCGATTAGGTCTCAATTTATTTTCCTAATAAATTTCCATTAAGAAAATAATTAGCAGGTTGCAACAACAACAATGTTACATCAATAATCTAATCGGACGCCATAGGGTCCTGTTTATATTTAGTCATTATTATTTTATATATATACACCTGATTCTTTATATACAATAAAATCGATAACAAACTTAATTTTTCGAATAAACCATAGATAATACACATCGTACATGCCTTACAGAACATAATAGCCCAATTCGACAGAAACGCATAAATCATATATTCATAAGTCGTTTAAAAATATATAGCAATCTCATATATACTAAAGTATGTGGAAATTCCTTATAGGTTTCTTTGTAAATTATGTATTACGTACGCTCGTTGCAAGGAGCACGTCGCCTTTAATCCTGATATTAAATTGAACAGCAATGGCTATTTATAACTTGATCGTAATGCAGGTTGATGGCGACTTATTCCTCAACATCGGGTAAAATTAAAGAGTACATTTATGCGCGTTGTCGAAATTTACAGGAGATTGCGCCTAAATTACACTAAATTCTATGGAATTGTTTTCTGGGACACAACAAAATCTAATTAAATATTGCCACTGCTTGAGATTCGAACAATTCGAAGTCAACGGATTGGAGGAAGTTGTCGAGCGTTTTTATCACGATATTTCGCGCTGACATGCGCTAAAATTAATAACCAAAGCAGACACGTCTAAAATTTCAAAAACGTGTAACACAAGTCGCTTTCTTCATATTATTGTTCCTAACACCGATTTTTAATTCTTAAGTTGTCAGTGAGCTCATTCATTGCATGCTTACGGTAAAATTACTGTTGAAAGTCTGCGCTGAAATTTTCTAAACATTCTTTTAAAATTTGTTGGTATTTTATAAATTTGAGTTAGTTGTACGTAGTACGTCGATAAAAGGCTAGCAATAGATTCTATAATCGTAACAGATAACACACTTGCGAATTTATCTCGATTTTTGCTGCTGTTTTAGCATTGTTTGCTTAGTCACATTGTGTGCCGCTATAAATCCGTTGGTTTTATTATTATTTATTTACAATAAACTTCTTATTGCCGTCCTCATTGTTAAATATTTAACTATATAAGTAGCTCGTATTCATAGTAATAAATAGTTTCATCTTTTTTTAATTTCTCGTTTCTGGTATTTTCAATCATTTTTAAATATTTTCATTAAGTTTAATTAAAGTCGCGGGCCAGCAGCGAAAATCACAGCGCTCTCGTGATGTTTTTTTGTTGTAATTTTTGTAATATTTGGAATTCTCGTTTATGTAATTGTTAATAGACTTTTATATCTGAATCGTAACAAGAATGTCCAAAATGGAATTAGAACAGATCGTCGTTCCGATGTCAAACTCTTTCAAACAAATCGAACGTATTCAAAGTATTTTCATAAGGATTGATTCAAATGCGCGTTCTGCGTCTCAATTTAGTAATTATTGATATGCGTCATTATAGGAAACGATTTACGGCGACGCTTCTACCGTTTGCCGCCGGACGACAATTCCGAACGACTAGCACCTCAAGATTATTTCCATTTTTTTGTATTTCTTATAGTTATGTTTCCGCTTAAAGACTCGAATAAATTGGATTTTGTTACGCCCGTCCTCAATCAAATACGTATTGCGTTGTTATTCACACGAAAATAAATCACATTTAAGTAAGAGTTCTCCAATCTACTCAATTACGATGTCAAATAACTGAGATTTTAAACGATCTTCTCGGCGTTCGCCTTCAACTAGAGTGCCTTTACCCATGCTGCTGGTACCCATTGTGGTTCACGCTCCAAGCTGTTTATTTCGCCCAAGAGATTTTGATAAGCTCGCTCCGTATCATTATTGATAATGATCATATCGAAGAAGTGGCCATATTTGTCTTCCATTTCGCGTGCCTTTTCGATTATATCTTTCAAGTCTTCCTCCTGCAGAATATAAAACCATTGTTAGTTTCAGTAAGCATGTACTATTATATAATATGTAGTATGGTCAATTATATACAATGATTAGTCTAGAATTTAATTACTTACTTTGTATGTTTCTCCTGTTCGAATTTTCTTTTGTCTTAACTTTTCCAGACTTGGGGGCGCAATAAATACGACGTATGGTTTCAGATCGGAGGTACGCAAAATTTTCAAGCTCTGTGGATGCAAATTGAGTACGCAAATTTTACCAGAATTTACTACAGATCGAATCGCATCTAGCGAGGTCCCATAGTACGCCTTTTCATATTCACCGTGCTCCACGAACTTTCTTGATAGAATATCAGCTTCAAATTGGGCACGGGTTATAAAATGATAATCCTGTCCATCAACTTCAGTATCTTTTCGGGCTCTTGAGGTATCTGCGAAAAGTATCCATTCGTTAGCGTACTATATAATTAGTAATAATCAGTAATAACTTACGAGGAATGGCCGCTGCGAATCTTTCGGCATCTTCCATTAATTTCTGTCGCAGTTCATGCCTTCCAATGTTCGGAGGACCAATAAGCACAATTGGTCTTTTGTTGTTCGCTCGGGGATAATACAATGACACTTCTTCGTATGTTAAAATTTCTTCGGGTTCAAAATCTGTGAATTATGAATGGAAATTTAAATTTGGTATCCTAGTTTTGTCGAGTCAATGGGCAACTTACCATCGGCCGCATTTGAGTACATCGGATAGCCAGATTCCGCATAGGAACCTTTCTTTTTCTTCCGTTTGGCTGTTTTACCACAGAGCAACGTCGTCGATTTGCGCTGCGGCTTCGACATGCGTTCTTCGGCGGCGAGTCTCATGCTCTCTCGTTGATGCTGGAAGCTCTGCGATGGCACGAGACCGGCGAGAGTTTGATCCTCTTCGCCTTCGCGATACGCCTGCCACCAGTTCGGATCCTCCTGACTGATGATGTGGAGCACATCGCCTTTGCGAAAGCCGATGCCCAATTCGCGGCATGGAATGTACATATCTTCCTCAGGATCGTAGTCGAAATGCGCGCGAACATGCAGCAGTGACTCGCGACTAGAATGCCGGCTGCCGGGCGTCGCCGGCACGATAAGGAAAGTGAGAGTACCCTCCATCGCCGCCAATATATCACAGACTGCATTAACGCTCTTACCGCGCATCTCGATCCCATTCACCTCGAGAATTTCATCCCCTTCGTGCAGAAGGCCACTTTTATCAGCGGCGCCGCCACGCACGACTCGTCCCACAACGACTGCATCACCTTCATTGCGCACCGTTGCTCCAAGCGGCTCGGTACTCTTCTCTATCTTAACGATTTTGATATTATCATCGCCGTAATGCTCTGGTAGTGCTGTCTGGCCAACTAGAGACGTATTGGAGTCCACTTGCGCGGGAGAAGACACCGGTGAGGTGGAATCTTCAGGCAAGGCAGAAGCAACGCCATCATGAGCAATCATCAACGCTTCAAACTCGTATCCAGTGAGGAGGGCAGCAAGTTCAACGGCGTAAGTACCCTGAGAGGCACCCAAAGCATCCAGGCAGTCACGCAGCGCGCTTTGGGCATTCGCGGTCGGCCTGGGTGCCGTCCGGTTCCTCACCGTCTGCACCTTATTATGGATTGCTAACGCACGCCCGAATTGCGGGGAAAGGATCAAGGATTGCACGGCTGCCACGCGTCCCTCTAGCCCACCTAAACCACCGCCTGTCCCAGCTTTCTTCAGCTGCAATTGAAGCCTCTGCACGGATGCCACCAATTCGCCATAGCCTGCATGATACAAAAGGGAAAATATTACCATGTGCACTCAACTAGTGGATTCGTTTCCGGTATACATAGTATTTACTTCAACCGGGCTTTTGTTTACGCAAGCCGGAAGGATGTTTATTCCGCGCCGTGTATGCACGCGTCCGATACGCAAAAAGTGTAGAAACAATGCTTACCGTATGCAGCATGAACGAGTTCCTTATCGGAGCTCGGCGTTCCCGGCCGGGAAGTGGATTCGCGACGACTGCTGGAGACAGTAGTAACATCGTCGTCGACTGCGAAGGCCTCGTTGTCCGCCCCTTGAGCATCCCGCCTATCTCGACTTTCCAGCGCATGCAATTTGCGCGAATCACGCAAGGACGTGCGCAGGAATTCATTTTGTGCTGCAATTCTATCCTCCTCTTCCTTCCGTTTCCTGATTTGTTCCTGGAAAACAAAACAACGTTAATATCCCATCGTGACAATATAGAAATAGGCGGAGAAAATTTGCTAGCATCGCGCTTAAGATCGTTGTTGCTTGACTACCGTTTGAATTGGCGTACCCTGAACGGCAAAGCAAACATCCGTTAAATAGTTTATTAGCTAACCACTTACTGCCGAATGTTATAACTTTGTGACCGACATCGTTCCGTTATCAAATATGAACGTGCTTTTCATTTATGCGGTTCATTGCCAAACTAGTGAGTTGTATTCCATCCAATTCATTTTTAACGCTTAGATAAACGCTACAACTATTTGTTTAAATGCAGACTACGTTTTCCAAGGTACTGCGGACATATTTGTTTTAATTTGATTGCTAAATCGTGTTCAAGCGATCTACGATTCTCGAATCTCTAAATACCAGCGCGATATTTAGCATCTAGATGAAAATAGTGATAATATTCATTGCCCCCCAAATTGTTTTAGTAATGTTTAGTAATATTTTATTCATGCCCAATCATATCAATAAAAATGATTCAAATATTTTCTAACAACGAATAATAGCCTAGTCAATAAATGTTTAAAAATAAATATTACAACATCACTTTATGTATGATTCGTTATGTTAAGCAACTAATCATATTTTAAATAACTTCCAATATAAACAGGCTTAAATTAAAAATGGCACTGTCAAATAATGGATGTGCATTTCATTATTTTTGCGCCGCATAATTTTTTAATGAATGAAACACAAATAGCGCTAATTACACACAACCGTTGAATCTTGCTTATTCTTCACAATAAGTTTCACATGGCTTTTGTTGAGAATCGCTTTCCCTTTTGCTACTTTATTACTTTAATTTATCTGAACAAAATTTTGAATTTTGCAATGCACCTCAATTACCGACTACGCAATGCCGATTGACGAGTGATTAATCGTTAATTTACTCAACGTGGAAAGTGGTTAATATCTATTAATTGATACACATCACGAATTTTCTAATTTTCATAGAATTTTCTTCGGAACACTAAACATTATAAAATAAAGTGAAAATACCTGAGTGTAACAATTGTTATTCCGTGAATATGTCGTAGCTGTGTGGTTAGCTACCATTTTCACCAGAACATTTTCCACATGACACAATACGTACTCCGATTGTTTTAATAGATTTATTATTATATTAGATTATTACACAAACTCATTGCATGTGGTGTGTACATGCAAGCTATAAATAAACGTAATCTATGAATGGCACTATAACACAAGTGTAGTATAATTAATTTGATATAACTAGACTTTGTTAGCGTACAATTATTTTTCTAATGGTACCACGGAAGAGACCACTATATTTTATGCAACTTTCGTGCAGTTCGACGTTGTGTGGAGTTTTTATCGTCGTGCTACCGTGTCGCGACACACACTAATCAGACGAATGCTAAAGGCTTTGCTTGCTTCGTAAAAACTGCCGGGGGTCGCGGTGAGAATTACACACACGGTGCGGGTTTCGTTCGCACAGGTACGAGTCGCAACGTAGTACGTCAATTACGTCATGTTTGTATTTACACACGATATGCGATGTTTGCTTGCCTCCCACCTGTCCCTTGCATTTTTGTTGTTTTTTTTTCTTCTTTGCATTGCACAGAACAACTGATATCATTACTGACTCATCGTTATCGATATTTATAGCAATATTTCGTTGCTGTTGATTTTAGGAAATCGACTGATATATGCTGACAAAGAAAATTTGCTGGATCACATAATTCAAATGTTCTTTCTTCTCCTTACAAATTGTTATTGCTAACTAGTTTTGCGGTGTTTCTTCAAATATTTTCAAATATCTATATCTTATTATTATTTACTGAACATCAATACTATGGTTATTAACTCTATTCAATTCTATTTCAATGTATTTAGTCATATGAGAGAGTATTACCATGGATTCATTTTGCTCTACATCCTTCTGGAATCGAAACCGGGAACTTATGGTTAGCAGCCATCGAACATAACGTTGGCCACTTGGATGGACGCCAGTATCTACTTGCATTAATATTTTCACCTAAATTCATGAAAATGTATCCAGGACGCACAGGTGGTAGCGCCTACCACGCAGCAGGACGGGTTCAATTCCCGGTAATGGTGCTGGGGCAGCATTACTGTGAATATATTCAAACCACATATCCCTACTACAACTAAACAACAATCACGCATCAACGACTACACAACAAAAAGAAATAAGGCAACTACAACATCAACATTAAAACATCAAGTACATCAAACATAATGTATTCACAATAACATTCGTACAATGTAATATATACACAATATAATTGTAAAATCGCACCGGCTGAAGGACCACATGGTCGATCGCCTAGTCCTCGGACTAAAATAAAGGTACTTTGAATCCAGGAACAATCGATACGAAAAAAACAAAACAATTTATAGCAATTTGTCATTGCTGACCGAATCGAATTTCGGCGGGCACTGAACAAAATTATTCTCCTATTAAATAGTAGTTCGTTTCTTATATGACTAATTTCATTGAAAGAGAATCGTATAGAGCTTATGGCCTCAGTAGTCAATGCTGGCCAAATTCTACCAAAAAAAATTATAGATACAAAATTATCAAAAAACAATTAAATATAGTTTGTTTTTAAAGGATAATGCTGGGATAAATAATAATGTTTCAATAATTTCATCATTTCATCTGATTCCTCAGACAGAAACACATTTTGGTGAATTTTCATTTTGATGTACTAAAATTACTATATTTCCCTATGTAATAATTTCACATATTCATGAAAAATTGATCATGTAAATATTAATACCTGAACAAACAAATTATTGCAACAAAGTTATTTCATAAACACAAAATTAATCATCATAAACTTACCATTTTATATTAAATTTGTAAACCTTAATGGCAAACAATGCTTTAACTACTTCCAATATGTATTATAAACTTTACTAAATATTGACTATCTCTCCAAAAACTAGCTTGAACCACCATGATCAACCCTAGTTCACAATTAAGTAAACACCAATCCTGCAAATTTATTAATTCATCCGTTAATCAAATAAAAATTAAAATTGAAAGGAAAGAAGTGTACAAGAAGTTCCGAAATGGTTTGAATAGAAGCCTTGATAGAATGTTCGAAGACACCGAAAGAGCCAACTTAGATCAATATTGATTTAAAGTTGCAAATTTCCCATTGAAAGCATTCGTTTTTGGGGTGGGTGACGTTCAAGTACTCGGCGGCGGCATTCCAAAGCGTCGCCGCCCCCGAAAGAATTTTCATTCTGTCGACATTCAACTGCGTTAACCACCCTTAACCGCCCTGGCCAGCGTGGATAGTTTTCATTCTGGTACGCAGCGCAGGTCTTAACAAGCGAAACGTCAAATCAGTTTCTAAATTGGTCTGAGAAAGAACGGAGTGGCATAATAGCCTGCCTTACGATGAACTTCCAATTCTGACATAATTCCTATTACACCAATGCTTCTATTGAAAATTCATACAATTCCAATAAAAACTGCAACGGACCGTATGAAACGATTAAAGATGCAATCGCCAGTAATCTCGAACATGATTTTGCAATCTTATGCATTCGCGATACGCGTTTCATTCCTTTTTAGTAAGTAATTTGTGATAGGTCGTGGAATAGCTTAAATTCCGCTGAGCAGTACTGTAATCTGCTTGTAAATACTTTTTATTCTGTATTTAAAGTGCATATGACATATAGAAGGGCTTCTTTTGATATTTAACAACTCATTCGTAATGTGTTATGCCTTTATTATTTGCAAATTTGAATTAACACTTTTTAAATCAAAAAGATGATATTTCAAAACTAGAAAGTACTCATTTATAAAAGGCAAATGATTAAAAGTATGAAAACTATAATGGAAACGGAAAAAGGGAAAATTTCCCAAGTCTCTCAGGGAACTGTGATCATCATTTTTCAATACCTAATGTTGCTGTTTTTATCACGCGACACATTCAATTTTCTGCCGAACTTGTGTATTCTACAACAAATCACTTTCCGGAAACTACTAGACCTGAACGACAGGGACCACTCAACTTGCGCGGTCATGAATAATACAACTTCTAAACTAATGTAGTTACGAATGTGATCTAGAACGGTGAAAAGAGAATGTGACATTTCTGTGCCACAAGCTGTTTTCATGTAAAACAATTGCCACCATCTCGTTATTCACGGGACCCGATGAGCTATGACACTTTTCCCATATTCGTCTCGCACACTTCCCTATCTCATACCGCACCGTTCCCGAACTAATAGATTGTTATGAATAAATTGTCTGTCACAACATGTTGACGGTTTGTAAAGATCCCTGAGTATGCAAACTCGATCACATAGCATGTAGATTGAATCGTGTATCGTACTTATTTTCGCAGGCAAAGGCGCGAAGATTCATTATTATGAAAGTTACAAGCGTTGTTAGAAGTTTGTCGAGTTTCGGGCGGAGTTAGCGGGAACACGACGCAATGTATGCTTATTACGCCATTACATATGTGCGCAATTTATTGCACGCAATAGGCTCTTATATATTTTCATTGTAATGTGTATGTTTTAACTTCCACTTGTTGCTAATCATAATAATTTGCAATTGAAATGTCATTTTTGCCAGGCAAGATTATCGGTGCAACGTTAAATGTGGAAAATAAACTTACCTGATATTTCTTTATACTACTAAGCTGTTCTTGAGTGGGTTCACCAGCAGTAATATCCTGAGCGATTGGTGTTGGCAGTCCAGTTGCAATATTATTATTATTGTTCGTTATGCGACTGGGCAGTTGTGGGGCGGTAGATTTGTTCAAACGGCCATCTTTGATGTGATCGCGGGGTGGTGGTACCGGTTTTCCGGGTACCGCAGGACTAGATGTCTGCGTAGAGTTGCCATTAACGCCAGGCTTTAAAAAATGAAACCATTTATTTAAATGTGTGTCCAGGGAAAAACAAAACTAATTAATGCAAAGCAGTGAAATTGTGAGTATTTTAAGCTGTAATTGTAAACGCAGTTATATTGTTCTAAGAAATCCACACAAACATTCTAAACCGCAGGCAATTATAGACAGTTAGACAATGCAAAGCAACCAATGCAAAAATATATGCTTGTGAGAATACAATTCCTGCTCAAATAATAATTAACGGGCAAATAGCACCAAAACTGAATATGTAAATTAAGTTCGGAAGTTTTCAATGACCATTGTCAGCATCCTCTAGAAATACTTTCGAACCTTGCACATTTTTCGTTCAATAGTGAAACATTAAAACGTAAAAAATGAAAAATGAGATGTCGAAGCAAAATTAGCTGAAATTTAGAGTTTAACGCTTTTTCTTGGGAAAAGCAAAAGATTTATCGTTGCAATATTTTTCGTCTTCTGTTTTGAACTCGGCCAACTTTTTGTTATTCGCCAACATAAAACATGAAATGTCGTTGTCGATGTTAAAACTAGGTTTGTGTGAATCTGCGTGTGTAAAACAACCCTCATGTTTTCAACGATGTGACCCCCTTTTTTTCACCATATGAACACCGGTACGTAAGCTTCCAATGCCCATTTATCTAAAATTTCGCGCAGTTTTATTGCTTTTAATGCGCTCGTCTCCGCTTTGCATGTCGTTGCCGGGGCGTCGTACGAAGACAAAAGTCGTAGAGATGAAAATGACTGTCGAATAAGTACCTTAATGATCGTTGGATATTTAGGGGGCGTCTTTTTGCGTTCAACAAAATTGTCTGGCACATCGATGGCACGCTCCTGGTTGTTGTCTCCAAACGTGACGCCTAAGAGTCTGTCATATCCCACCTAAATGATTGCAATGAGATGAAAATAAGAAAGCAAAAAACGTAAATAGATAAAAATGAACATGGTAAATGAACATATTAAAATCGAAAAATGAAGATTGATGATAAGCCATAATAAATAGTGAGTAATATGATGATGTAAATATGGATAGCATAAAAAATGTCTTAATCTATCGTCTCTTGAATGTTTTAAAGCTACTCTGGCAATGGTAAAGTGGACTGAATCTGTAGAGATAGCTAATGTACATAATGCTAACTGTAAATACAAACAGAAATGTAAATCTAGAAGCGTGCAAATAGTGCACAAGCCCATTTAAGAAAAAAATGTCTGCTGCGAGTGAAGATATTGAATTGAGAAGCTATAAAACGTCCGCGAAGCCGGCGCCTTCGTCCTTTGTCGTACATTATTTTCTGGGAACGAAATTCTTACTATGAAATAAATATTTCCCCGATAAAGCAGCAAGTCAGCAACAATAAAAACAGAAGCCAAGCAAACAGTTGCCTGAGCAAAATGACCCAAAAATATCAAGAGCGTGCTCACCGTGAGTATTGGTTTCGGTGGTGGATATCGTGGTGGCGTCTTATTGCGAGCAATGAAGGACTCTGGCACATCGACGGCCATCTCTCGATGCGGGCCATTGTCACCGGCGAGCATCATGCCCATGTTGTATTCGATGGCGGCGACGTCGTCCAGCTCATCGGGCGGCCGTTTTACGGTGTCCAAGTCGCTGTCGCCTATCACCACAATACTACTTCCTGACCTCCTTCGTGGCCTGGAAAAAAACATTGCAGTTAGTTATGTAATTTGAAGTTTCCGTCACACTATAGAACAGTTAATATAGCCATAATTGCAATCAATTGGGTCCAGGCACCACTCTGATTTTATAAGATTTTTGCTAAGTCGACTGAGAATTGACCTTTTGGTTTTCCTGGAATACTAGTTTTGGTAAAACGCATCCCATTAATCTTCTTATCCAGGAATTGTAATTAATTGAGAGAGAAAAGGTAAATGCTTCTATAGGACCAGTTTTATAGTTCAAGTCCGGTTTGGTGCATCACCTTTCCCATTTCAATTAATTAAAATTATTCTACAATTTAATCAAATACTAAATGATGTGTGGTATTTGTGGTATATCGTACCACAGTACAGTACAATGCCTATTTCTGCAATCAATTGGGGTGAACACCATGTGATAACCAATATTTTTGGTAACTCGCCGTAAAATTGTATTTTGTTTTGGCAAAGCACTTCTCATTGGCCCCACCTGGGTCCAAGGAAAGACGTTTACCCGCCTCCCCTGATAAAAAATGGCGACATCCTTGCCTATTGACCGCACAAATATCTGCGGGGACCGAAAAATATCCTTGCTCATCCCTGGTTTACACTATTACACTATTTTTACCGCTTATGCCCTTCGGAATGTCTATTAATGAAATTTGAACGTTCATAAATGGCAATTCAGAAAATTACTGATCGGATAATTATCATATTGTATACTTTCCAAAAATAGAAATGTTTTAATGGCTTATAGTTTGATACACGTTTCACTCGTATAAGTTTTACTTTCGGATAAATAATTTTATTTGCAGTAATTGGCAATAGTAAAAATTAATTGATGCCTGGAAACAGTTTTAATAAAATTAGTTCAAAATAACATTGTTCGAACTCAGTAGAAAGTATGAGTAAAATGCCTTTGATATCTTCTCCTTATGATCAACTGGCGGCAATTGGAAACAATAGTAAATTCTATTTCGAAAACGTCTTGCCTCGGCAATTAAAGAAATTCGTTTACACTATACTAAATAAACATTTGAATGAATAAGACATATAAACAAACGAAATATAATAACATTCGCACTACACTACCTAAGTCCAAAAGAGAACATTCTCAAGTGATTCCTTGATGTGAGTTTCTCGAAATATATTTTCTTAAACACCGGAAATGCGTAAGGCACTCATCCGAAAAACGGTCAGGTACCACGTCACGGTACATACAAGGGTGAATTTAATATGTGTCTTCCCTTGTATTCCAAATCCCTCCTTTTCTTTGCCTTTTTGATGCTTCTTGCTTTTCATTTTTATACAAAGATAAATGTTCAACGGTTTAATCGTCAACCAACGGGCAAGCAGTGTCTACTACCTTAGCGGTAGATAGAAATCGCGGGCAGTACGCCCTAACGATCCACAACATGCCTTCGGGGGGTTCATACGAAATGTACACGTCAATGGGCGGTAGATGAAGAAATGGCGAGAGGTATGTAACGATGCCCTACGCTATGCATTAAACCGACGACAATGGAAGTGCACCGACACACGGGCACCATCCAGACGGACCCATAGTCAACTACCTGTCTTTAGAAGACAGACGGAAGGAGAGTGAGATAGACAAGTTGTGCATGACGTTAGCCCAACAGGTGCATTATACCCATATACGGACCTTCCACATACAATGTTGTAAAGATGAACCGAATCAAAACAAATATAATATGATCTTATTTAGTTATTGATATTGCTTCATACATGTATGCTGAATGCATGAACTCATTTGCAAACACCAAAAGAGATAAATACGTGAACTTCGAGGAAATACCAAAATCCCTAAAACTTCTCATCAGGTACATAAAATATGCATAATTTTCAATCCGTTTTATTAGTAATTCCTCACTTAATCTTCTCTAATACTGATTGTGAATATTTTATGTTTACGGGTTCAGTCATAAATGTAACAAATGCGTTTGAATTTCAATTTCATTAAAATTAACAAAATCTCCGAAAATTTAAGAAACATAAAAAACATAAAATTTTCAAATGGATAATGATTACAGAGTTTAAGAAATTAATGCTTCAATGGAATTAGAAATTTTAGTAATACGGCATTCGTTTAAACATAAATTTAAAAAATGTTAATGTTTTTATATTAATGTATATGCATTTATCTACTTCCATTCTAATATGTATTTAAAAATAGGCTTACCAATAATATTTAAGGACCTTCATGTCGAATTTCATATTGCTCAAAAATGAGTTAGTCTCTATTAATAGAAAAATCTAGGACAACGTTATTTAGTAAATAAATAAAACTACTCTCGTTTTATCACAACAGGTAGCTGTGCCTGCATGTCTTCGGGACTCGAAACTTTAGTTAATTTAATTTTCTCCAGTTCATATGGTGCACACAAACACTTTTTAATTAAATTAAAACGTAAACGCTGCCGCATCCGAGGTGCCACTGTTAACTGCACTAATGTTGTTAAACAATAAACTCGATAAATTTACATGGATTTTAAACGGCGGCGCGTTTCCACAGACCGTGGAAAATGTATTCGTGTTGGCAACAAGACCTCTTTGCTGCATTGGCGTGGAATTCGCGCCGAGAAAGGTGACGCGAATGCACCTCGAAAAACACTTTAGCAACCACGGCTGGTGCATCCAGTCGATTCAGTACGGAGTTAAGTCACGGACTGCTTGAGTGCTTTCCGAGTTGGTTGCGGCTCAGCCAGGTCGGCATGCGCAGCAACTCATACATAGGAGGGACTTGCGTGCGCGTCTTGGCTGCAACGTGAAGCTCGATACTGCGCTGGAATGCGCCGCATCGCTGCCAAGATGAAGTGGGTGGTTATCGCAGGTACAACGTACGTGAGCAAGACGAATCTACCTTGAAAACATACTGCAATGTTATGCACTCCGGGGTCGACACACACTGTTTCAGCGCGAATCACGTTTGGCACTGCAAAATCAACTGAAGTCGCCCGTTTCACAATTTTCTCCAAACATCCTGTATATCAGGTGTGTGCGTTTTCGCTACAAGGCACAGGTAGAGGAGGTAGGTTCCATTCTTACCTCAATGGTGCGGCGCGCACGTACGCTGGAATTCCACAACACTCTTTTCTACCTGAGTATTTTTATGACAGAGGCGAATTCAGAGGATTCCATACTTCCACGGTCCAATCCAGTGACCGTTCTTTCTCGCACTTGCACCGCGACAAAATAAAGCATGAGGTGCGCCGCCGCATGCATTCGTGTGTAGCGATAATGTGTATTTTGTTTACTGAGTCACCTTTGTATAAGTCGTGATTGTTTAGCTTCCTATTTCAAGTTGATAACATATTTTAGTCTACGAACTAATATAATACGATGTAAGACTAAAATACTTAAGTAGGCAACTTCATGCGAGCTTTCATGATTTGAGACTTGAAAGCTACATTATAGTTATAATGACGCCGACGCGACGAGACGCCATAGTCATTTTTTGCTCTAGCTTTCATGTCTCAAGTGGGAAATATTAGGTGCCTATTTCGGTTTTTGAAGCATTTGAAATCAACTATCTTGACTGCGTTTAGTCTTCGTTTAATAATTATACCCTAATTCGTGCTTGTTGTGACTTTGATACTCGCTTTAAGTAGGCTAAGATGGGTGCGTCTGGAACTGAAAGTTGACTCACAAAATTCATGAGAAATTCGTTAGTAGACATACATATAATAATGGGTGGAAAATTTGTTAATCTGTTGTTTAATTAATGTTTAAACTTTGGACCTTCTTCACTTATACCGTTATCCTTATGTTAAATGCAAATAGGATATATTTTATTGTTTTTGTTAATAAAAGTAATTTCTATGAAATAAGGATTGGTTTTTGATTGATGATTTTTTTTCTGCGCTTTGCCGGCACACAATGGCTAATTTCTGGTAAAAAACGAGACATTAATCAAACATTCCAATTTTAAGCACATCTTTAAGATTTTCTGTATTATATTTATTGTAAATCTGTTATTGGAGTGTACTTTATTTAATTTTAGTGGTTTCGCCCTTTTTTCTTGGGGGATGACCCCTTTATATGCTGAAAATATACCCTATTTCATAATTTATTTTCGAGAAGTTTGATTAGTCTCAAACTACTCACAAAAATTTGCTCATCCGCCCACATCGACGCGGCCAAGAGTAGCTTTGATATCGCGACTGACGACAGAATCCGCCTTGCAGTTGAGGTAGGAGTCTCGATTGAGGATTGACGACCGATTTCCTCACATCAATGCGTTTATTTAGATCCAAAAAATCAAGTCTTTAACAATGAAATCGTTTTTTTTTTCTTTTACAAAAACGTATGTATTCATTTTTAATATTGCAATATACTCAGCATTATATTTTATCAGTTAGCCAGCTTTCACTGTTTAAACCCAGAAGCATAAATTATGATTTACTGGGCAAATCTTGCATATAATCCGTAAAGTATGCAGTATTACGTAACCAGTAGCACGTGTTTTTTGAATATAAAAGTAACGCTTGGCTGCCAATACTGTTCTTGCATTTTACATATTCTAATTTTAATATGCGTCTGTAGTGAATATTTCGTAACCTCTTCAGTCGGTTAGCTCTCCACTATATTACAATTTACAACGATATAAGCCGACTAAATCTGTATTATTCAAGCTTGGAATGTCTTAGGAGACTATCGTTTTACCATTGGTGCCTTATTTGATTATTTGAGTTCGTTGCTCTGTAGATTTCCTAGTCCAAAACAATATCTGGCAATTAAGCATCGAGAATGACGTACATGTTACCATTTACGGTAAATTACTGTTAATTAGAAGAAAATAAGTAATGTTTTGGTTTTCTAACAATGTCATTACTCTGATTGGCCAAACTAGTGTGCATTGTTTACGGTCCCATGAGTGTGAACAATTGATTATAAATGAAAAACAAAGTAATTGCACTAAAGTAACGTAAGAATACTAAAATATATTGTTTTATTGGTAAATTTCACTTGTTTTCGCTACTTGTAAATGTGTCTTTATATGGCCTTAATAAAATAGGCATTTCTATATAGAAGTTCTCTTTCATCAAAGTTTTTACGACAGTTGATATGAAGGATATTAATGTTGGTAATAACATTTCATTACATGACGGTATAAAGTATAGAATTTCATTTTTTTTAACGAGTTTCATGCACATCGCATGTGTAATTGATAGTTATGTCACTGTAATGGCTTTAATGCTATAATCTCATTAATGCAATTATTATTACCAACCATGATTGCAAATATGTAATATTGTTATTACTAATGCACCAATCTATTATCAATTTTTCACATAGATATGAATATTCATCATCATCTTCCAGGTTCTATAGCGTTTTGCGCCTTCCAGATTTCAAGATTAGTACAGCCTTCCTCTGTAAGTTATCGTTCGGCCAAATACTTCTGTATTCCTTGTAACCATGAACGTTTCGCCCAACCTCTTTTTCTGTTTTCTTGTGGTGTCCAGTTCTTTATTGGCTTCGGGAGTCTTTCTGCGCCCATCCCCTCTTCGTGCCCGTACCATTTTAGTTGACTTCTTTTGACTTCGATGTATACATCGGTGTTCACTCCCATCATTTCTCTTATTGTTTTGTTTGATACTTGCGAGCTGATCTTCAGCATTCATTTCAAGCATCCTAAGTTTGGATTTTCAGTGATTTGTCAAGCTTCACTTCGCTGTAATATGGGGCCACTGCTCTGTAATATGGGGTTAAAGAGACGCTGCTTGATACGTTTGCTTATGCGCTGTGACCAAAGAACGGAATTTAGGCAACCAATGACCTTCTTTCCCTTAACGATCCTGTTTTTGTTTTTCAGGTTGGGTTCGTCAGTTCTTCGTAATACTTACACCAAGATATGAGTACTCTTCGCATGTGTCGATTTTGACATCATTTTCTATTTCTAGTCGTGGTGTATTGCCTCTACCCATATATTGATAGTTAGTCTTTCGGTAATTAACTGTTAAGTCCCAATTTTTATATTCTTTAAATAGTTTCCTTCCCATGATTTCTAAGTCCTCTTTTTCTTGTGTAAAAAGTCCTCGTCGTCGGCGACGTGTAGTGCGTAGAGTGTGTTTTCGTCTGTTAATTCTGTTCCCATTCCGCGACATTTTCTTCTCCATTTCCAGCGCTTTGTTTATGTATATATTAAATAATGTCAGTGAAAGTTAACAGCGCTTTTGCGGAGCCCTTTTGTATCTGGAAAACTTTCTGAGAGCTTGTTTCCCATTTTGACTCTTGAAATTTGATCCTTATACATTTGTTGTATCGCATTTATGATTATGTTAATTTTTGTTTCATGTAGGACTTGCCAGAGTTTACTTACAATTAAAGGACTTGTATCATATGCTTTAGTCAGGTCGATGAATATAAGGTGTGATTCTCTGTCTGTAGCTTCTCTTTTCTCATGGAGTTGCGTTCTGGTGAAGATAAGGTCTATACACGATCATCCTGCTCGAAATACTGCTTGCTGTTCTATTTCATAGCCTCCATATTCCTGTGTTTGTTTCAGGACTTTGTCGTATATACGGTTCATTTAGCTTGCCACTGAAATGTCTCTGAGAAAATTTAGCAAAGGACTACAAGTGGAGAGGAAATGATCAATCACAAACTGCAAGAGGTACGCCAGAAAAACTAATCGGGCGTCCGCAGGACGTGCTGAAAGTTTCGCATAAATGGTAAAATGCGTCGAGGACCAAACAAAAAAAAAAGGAAATACGAGAACTAATGAAATCTCACGGCATGTTGAATGTGAACATCGGCGTTGTGCGAATCGCACTAGCAAAAAGACGCGAAATAATATCACGTTATGAACTGAATCGCTGTCACAGTCGCGTGTGGAAAAAATAAACAATGTGATCACATAAAGCTATCTCCGCTGTTCCGCCTTGCGTTTCGCACATATTTGCAATAACGCCCGTACCTGTTTAGTTTCCTATTTCGCCGTTGCTAGTTATTATCAAATTGCTTCAAATTGCAATGTGCGTTTTACACAGCACATCTTCTAGTCTTGTATGTCATATTTGTACACAACTATGTGTATACTCTGGAATTATGCATTGCGTGTTGAAGTTACATTATATCCCACAGTTGCAAAATATTATTCTTAAATCATACGTCATATGATAGAAACTTTTATATCCTGCATCCGTGCATAATCGCCGTTGCTTCTAATTACGAGGTTTATAGTGTTTTAAAAGTGAATAATTTCTTCAAACCCCCGTTTGAAGAAATTATTCGTATAAAAATCTAAGTAATGTTATTTGTTACGAAGATTCATGTCATGTTTTGCCAACTGAAAGTCCGCTCGTCTGAATCAGATTTGCAGGTATGCCATGCCCATTGTCCTTAGTAAACGTCATGGCAACCGAAAACTCCCACGCTCTTTTATATAGTTTTTCATACAATGTTGATCGCATACATAGATTTGAACGTCTACAACGCGAAAAAAAAACATAATAACAGATGTTACAAAGTAAATTGGAATTTTTAAAATAATAAATTCTTTAATAAAACTTGTCAATGGATTTGCGCTAGTTTTGAATTAATATCTAAGATATGCTGATTATGAGAAAAGAATGTTTTAAAAAATTGCGATTTTAGTCTACAATTTCTATATTTATGAGTCAATTAGTTCGGAAATATTGAAATATTTATAGTTGTTTCTATTTTCATTTTTGATCGAATTTTGATCCTCACTATTTTTTTAAATAATAATAAAATGTCCGAAAATAAAATATGAAGAATTTTTCAACATAATCTTCTGTTCGATTTCTACGGAACGTGAGTTTTAAGAAGAGTTTTTGTGCACGTTGCGCGTCCTCTCATACTCGATGCACGACTAACATAAAATACCTTTAATACCTTTTGAATTCTACGAAATGACATGAGGAGGAAAATCCAGCCAAACGTGGACGCCTTCTTTCCATGGAAAGTCCATGAGAAGAAAATAGGGGAAAGAAGCGAATGCCAACCGACTTCAAAGACGGCACAAGTCTTAAATTGACCAGAGATCGATTAAATTGACGTAAAGATCTGAGGGCTTCGCACAAAATCTTACACAGGTAAGTGGCTAAAAAATACTATAATCTAACGTTTTTGTAGTAATGCACAAACATTTCGGAATTCTCGCCGAAATATCTTATTTAAACTTATATTTAAATAGAAAACACCTTGAAGCAGACCTTTACCAAGAGTGATTTATATCAATTTCCGGTACCGCAATATCTGTCAAAAAGATCAAAGATTGTTAACGTTGTGTTAGGCGTTAAAACACGCATGACTCAGAAGGCACAATCTCAGTTCCCCGAGTATTGTCTGCTTGGGTTCATTTGCATACAATACCGGAGACCAGAGTGTTCCGTCCAATGTCAACTCGTTTTGAATCGAATAAACTAAGTAGGGATATATCCATATATGAGATATGATGTGATATGATATTTATACTAAATACATTTTTATACTAAACATATAAGTGGAAAACCAGATAAGACAGGCTAAAATAAATAGCAGTTCATATAACCCCGACTATAAACGAGTCCAGGTTATAGGAAGAAGGTCAGCTTATTTTAGGAAAATGGCGCTGAGCAAAGCCGAGAAAGAATTGCATGAGCAAGGTGTGGATTAGAAGAGAAGGGTAAGAAAGGATGGATGAATGAAGATGAACGTACGAGGCAACCTTTGTTTTTAGATCATTCGTTTCTCATCAATATTATTGCCAGTTAAAAATGGTGTCTAAAAAGTTCGGTGAGGTCTAAGATGTGCTCTGGCATAGGCATGTCAAGGATACCCGATAATTCCGGGTTTTCCGCCTTTGCAGTTTCGGATTAAACCGGGCTTTATCTTTCAAGGGTTTAACTCGGATTTTCGTAAAAGTATCTATATAAGAATCAGCTGATCTTAAAAGTATCGGGTTCCGATAGCAGCATCGACACGGTTGCGTCCGGCTACTAGATCATGCTAAAAGTTCTGTTTCTTGGACCGGAATCGACCGCGACGTGAGTGCACCCCACTATTGCTTGGTTCTGAAGGTTCTGTTCTTAAAACCGAAATCAACGCGAGTGCGCCCTACTACTACTAGATGATACTAAAAGTTCTGTTTCTGAAACCGAAATCAACGCAAATGTGCGAGAGCTTGTTGTTACTTGACACTAAAA
>WSZQ02143798.1:0-40713 GCA_019419845.2 Weissflogia rhopalogaster
TTGGGGCATATCTCACCAAACATCATCTACATGGATATTTGATTCTCATTCTAGGTGTTTGTGTTGAAGTCAGAAGATTCTGATTGGTTAGTTCCGAGATGGCTGGAAGGGTGAGGCCGTCTCCGAGGGAAAAGTCACTAGGAATTTCTTGCGATGCAAGGGACATTGGGAAGCCATAAATAATGATGGATTTGACAAGGGACACGATTTTGGAATTATCGTGGGTGGTCACCGGATGAGCTGAAATAAAGTAAAGTGAAATGTGATAGAAAACAGATGCATGCTCAAGAAGTTTGACTTGAAATGAATAGACTCATAAAATAGATAAATGGTGAAATATAATACTAGGTTTGCTCTGCTCTTAAAATAAAATACATCTTAATAAATGTCAGGGACATGAGTCCCTACACCCTCACTGAGCAGCCTTCTCTATTCTCCAGTACATTATGAGCTAGGAATCATACCAGTTATTTACTGTAACAATGACTTATTTTTGTCCAAGAGTGCTATGATTTTTTTTCGGACTAACTCATTTTTGATCCAGTTACCTGGGAGTAATAAACGAAAAAAAATATGTCATAACTGAACATTCAGTCAACGTCTGTTTTCAGTGTAACACGTTCTAGTGCAAAATTAATAGTGGCTCCCCGCAAGAAAATAAAAATGAGCAGGAAAAGCTCGTCGAAGGCGGAATCGCATCACACGCTACCCGACATGGAGGCGTGTGATATTGTCGCTCCGCCACCTTCTCTTGTGGATATCCATATCAATTACAACTATGAAGACCAGGATGATGAGGATAATATAATGCTGCCGCTGGTTGTCGATTACGATGTCATTGTGGAGGAGATCGGCAATATTCAGCAAGATCAGGAAGAGCTGATTGCTGGCTTGGAACGCATGCTGGCCAGTGATCTGGATGAATCTGGCGACGATGGCTTCAACGTGTGCCTGTCTCCATACCTGATTGACGATGAGATAACCGGTGGGCACAGCATCAACTGGTCGCATTTCAGCCCATTTGTAGATGAGATCATTCTCAGCCTACAGAAATTGAAGGAGTTCAATCAGCGCACCAATGATTTGATGCGTCGAATCCGAGTCATCTCTGCGATTCGATCACCGGTTGCGCGTAACTCGCATTGCCAGTGCAAGCTGAGTCACGAAGAGATGGTACGAAACGCCCGTGGCGATTTGGACTCTAGCAGTTACTGCTGCTTCCATCTGGACAACTCTGCAGCTACGGATGAAGATACCACGGAGGGCGAGGATACCACGGAACCCAGCACATCTATCTTCAAGGGTAACTACTTCCTGGACGATATGGGAGACTCGTAAATCAAGACAGTCCAGTTGGCATTACTCAAGTTATACACTTTTTTTTCATTGATATATTTTCAACGTTTTTTTTTTGTTTGAATGAATAATAAATTTTAAGCAAGCATTACAAAATTAACAACTTAGTTTCCTTTCTGTACTTGTATGCTCTGGTAGTTTTCGTCTCGTATGGACTACTAAATGGTATTCAAAGTTTATGAAATTATCTGATTCAGAAGCAATTGTATCTATAAATCCAGTTACTTGCTGATAGTTTATAGGTTATAGGGGACCGGTGAGGAAGCAAGCCTCTCGTGAACTGCGACCAAATTAATCTATTGTTCTGCCCCAACAAGCTAACATGAAAGGAACCCTTCACGTCATGTATGATGAATCTCACAACGTTCTTGGGATAACCGACCCACTTCCTCGGCTAATAGAAAGTCAATGTGCTCGAACGTCGTCTTCATTGGACTCCTTTCCCATCTTTTTCAGATGGTACCTTAGGCACAATGACCTTTTATGAATGCAGTGAATGTTTTTAACTCGTTCCGTGATAGTTCGGGTACCTTTAGGTTGTTATTAGGTTTGAGCAGATGTTTTGTCTGCCTCATATCAGCCGTTTTTTTCCAGTGTTTTTGTCTTATCTTTTCTTGTGTCATATATGAATTTCCCTCGTCCATTCATCAATGGTGAGTCCAGTGACTTACTGATATTCAGTTGATCCTTGATCTATTGATTTCTACAATTATATTACTTGCTATAACAAAATCTGGTTCTGAAATGCGGGCCGTATTGGTACATCAAAAGCGTAATCACACTAAAGGCCATGTAGGACCAGCTCGAGAAGACGGGCTTACCTCCTAGCTATCCACATGCACTCCCCCTGATATACCAAAAATGGCACCCACGGAAAAAAGAAAAGCGGAATTTTATTTCATGAGTGAGAACACCATCGCTACAATGCTACTCCCCAATTCCGTAGGGCCACTTGCTGCGGTTAGTAACAAGCCGACAACGCCCAACTCTGGTCTCTGATACTGCTTTTTAGACTCTTTCCCTCATCTCGGCCAAATTTGAGATCAATTTCCCTACATCTGCTTTTCAATTCATCCGTGTCATATCCTCTCGTTTGCTATGAATATTTGTTATTCATGAAGTGAAATACGGCCCCGCAGGTCTCTGATGACCCAATTTAAGCCTCCTATATTTGTTTTTCACTCAATGAAGTATCATGAAGTGTCACTGAGTTTAGAAGTGTCTTGAAGCCACTGGTTGCCCCATTTCTGACCATATCCCCTATCTCTGTTATTCATTCAATTCCTCTCTGTCTCTCTCATTTTATAATCATCCTAGTATCATATATCCATGGAAATGCTTTATTTATCATTCATATATAATTGTCAAAACAGTACACAGCAGTGCTATCGCGCTTCCCCGATTTGGCTCCAAATTATGTGTCCTATTGTCTGAAATTTACAACATTTGTATATTTAGTATTGAGTACAATGGAAACACTTCAAATTATTGAATCCGATGAGTCCACAACATTCACGTCGTCGACCGACTCGTCAGAATACGATTGGGCCACGATGATCGCAGCGCCGACATCTCTCACCGATATTCAAGGCGAAGAGGAGCCACACTCTGAAGTGGAAACTGCCAATGAATACGCTGGCCCGGATGAGGAAGCTGGAGCTCCAATTCTGATTGACTTCAATGTTCTGAAGGAAGAGATCAGCAATATCCAACAGGATCAGCAGGTGCTCATTACACGACTTGATAATCTGGCTAACAAGAAGGAGGAAGAATGTTTACCATACCAAGGTGAGAATGGCCTGCATCTTGGAATTATTGGAGGTGAGGGTGAGATATGCCCTTACATCTTAGATGATGAACTCACTGGCGGGCAGTACAAAAATGCTACGTATGTACATAATATTATCAAAGATCTACAAGAGATGAGTAGATTCAATCAGTTTGCCAACGCTTTGGTACATCAGGTTCGCAACTCCGCAATCCTCGCACCGGTTCTGGCGAACCCACTTACTTTCAAGAAACCCAAGATGTCGCTTCTTGATTATTCCGATGAGGAAACTGAAATTGACTAGATGATGGGATTGCAACATCTTGAATGCGGAGGATACCGGATGATGGACTATATGGATGATTAATTGGCATGTTTGGAAACAAAACTTTCGACTTTGCTTACTTTGAAATGATTTATAATAGGACAACCAATTTAAACATTTCCTGTACAAATATTTCAAATAAATGAAGTTACTATTTTACGGAATTTTACTCACAATCCAGGGCAGTCTTCCTGTTTTCTTAAAGAAGTAGTAATCGTATAACAGTTTACTTAGAACTAGGACGATCAACGATGCAAGAATAATGTTTACCAAGTCCAAGGGTTTAATAAGGTATTCGCTTGGTTGCTGGCAAATAGAACTTCTTGTTAAACTAATGATCTGCAAGGAATAATTGATGTATCATTGCATTTTTTATAATCTTAGTGATTAATTAGATTTTCTTAGTGATTTATATATTATATACAGTGAAACCTGGTTATAACAGGCATAGATAAGTTTTCGTTAAAACAGGTCAATGTCATGAAGAATCGAGAGGGCCGGGTAATATTTGTCAGTAGACTTCGTGATAAAATCGACAAAAACGAAATCTCAAGATTCCTGGAGCCGTATATGGCAACGCCCATCGGTGACCCATGATTGACCTATGACCCGCGTCAATATACATTACATATGTCGCGTACAAGAAATCTGGACATTTTCCTTTGAAGACAGGATTCCACTTTTTAAAGGTTCCGATATACGCAGGTTTCACTGTATTTCTTATGATCTTAGTACCGCTAGATTTGAATTTTCATCCCCGGCGATGACCCGACATCGTACATCATCTAAATCTTTAATCTGCGGGGCATATTTCATTAGCATCTCTTGAAAATGTGGCGTGTAGGCACAATCACATCGCCAGGGATTATCAGCGAGGAAGAACAGGACTGCATCGGGCATATTTTCGTTTCGTGTTAAGGCGTTATCCAATGCGTATGTGGGAAGCTAAAAAGATTGTAGTTAACATAAAGTTACATAAAGTTACACTCGATCCACAGAAAAAATTGTTAGACTATGTGTGATCAGAATAACGTAACAAGTGCGAGGGTGCTTTGAAAAGTCCGTGCAATTTTTTTGAAATAATATTTTAAAGTGATCATTACGAAAAGTGATTTGCCATCCCACTTTTCGGAAAAACGGGAACGGCCCTAGTCTGTCCGCCTAACCCCTGTCTTACTTATATTGGAGCGGGATACTCGCTCGAAGTTCTGATACTTCGGACAGACGCTTCTCCCACTCTCTACAAAGTGTTTAGTGAGTGCGTGTCGCGTGATCAGTGTCGTTACATCGACGATTTTGATTAAGAATTATAATCAAAGTGTGTTTCCAAATAATGCAATTTGTACATTTCTGTGAAATAGGCATTCGTCACTTCAATTGCGACAAACTGTTCCAAGACAATTTTCTGGACGTAGGAGTATAGTGGTGATGTGTCCCTGTTCCATCCACAGTCACGAAACGACGCTTGAATCCTGAGGTTTTTGCTGTAACAGAGAATCCGCAAATGTCCGTAACACCTTTACTCTTCTGCCATCCAGTACCATATCACAGATTTTGTCAATGATTGCTGGAGAAGTAGTTGCAACACTATGTCCCTAAAGTTCAGCGCCCTTTGTGCCCATACGGCCACTCCGAGATTTAAAACCACTTATAAACAGTTCTTATTTAAGCTGCAAAGTGAACATAATGTTTATCAAGTTTTTCTTTACCGTCCTGAGACACTTTATCTTGCAAAACTTAATATTCAAACAACACACGAAATTATTTACGTCCATGTTCTGAAATCTCGATTTACCTGAAACATTGGGAATATCCTTCCATAAAGTGCCACTATTTAAGAGTAACTTCGATTCTTATCAATAGTGCAGCCAATCTGTCTTTGCATAGACTTTTTAAATCACCCTCGTATAACGTACAAACTCCTTTACTCTTACGTGATATGGTTCGTATAGGAGAGTGGTGGTATATTTTATCCTACCTGTATTAATTTGTTTGATCGTAAGGACAGAACATGAAATCTTTCTAGCCAATTACCACCTTCCAATAGTGCAATGCTAGTTACATTATTGTTGTCTAAATAGAGTTCCAGCAGATCCTTATAAGCTTTATTCATCACAATTGGAGACAGATCGCTAATGGAATTATTTTCCAAATGGAGGATTTTTGTCAAATTTGGTAAATGCATTGGCATGTGCTTCAATCCTTGGTTGGCACATCGTACAGCGATGATTGGATTTAGTATATCTTCAAAATCTCTTACAATGTTGAAGAGTTCACAACTGCAAAACTGTGGACATTCACGCATCATATCCTGGAATCGGAAATATCAAGTAATATTTCAGGGGGTACTTTGGGGAGCTGCATGGGAATGTAGAGATTCTTTTAATAAAGGGTTCTAATGAGTCAGATTAGGATTTTCACCATGATAAATTTAATCTATGCCTGCTGGAATTCGATCCAGCGACCTTGTTGTCAGGAACCCGGGTGATCAAGTAATCAGTAGTCAATTAATATTCCGTTGAACCACTTGGATGGGCGCCACTGACAATGAGCCACTTGGCTTGGCTTAAATTTTTTATTCAAATTGAAAGATAATTTACCTTCTGAAATTTGGCAGTTTGAAAGATTGGTTTGCCGTTATAAGGCTCGTCACAAACAACACTATCTTCATCACTGACCAATGAAGTCGTGAAGTTCCAAGTCCAACGAAGATGGTCCATCTCGCAATTCCAGTTATTATCTACAATTTCGGATAATTTGAATGATCATGTCGAATTGTGAGTAAAATATTGCCCTAAAATTGGCAATTATCAATTAGGAATGCTTGTAATTTCATTTTTGGTAATTTATTATATAGCGAGAAATGAAAATTTCAAGATAAGCGTTTGTAAAATCAATTTGTACTGCCTATAAATGCAAAGTGTAAGCTGATCAGGCTCATTCACACATTTGGGAACCTTTTCAATATCTTCTAGATCAGCGATTTTCAATCATTGCAAAGTATAATGTCTATTAAATTCGGTAAGACATTTATTAAACTTAATACGATAACTTATAACTATATCTGGGTAATTTAATGTCTGTTTAGTTTTTGTTTTGTTTTCTCTTCAGTATACTGCTTATATTTTGGGATACAGTGTTAATTCCCAAAATTATCAATCCCGAGAATATCCTCCCAAAAACGTTGAAATAGTGGATTCCTGTTTTCTTTATCTTGGTCATCCGGGAGATCTGAATGTGTTACTGGACCAATTAGTTGAGATGTTCCAAGATCTTGATGTACAAGATGTTAAGGAGTGGTTTAAAAAAGAGATAACAATGACCGGATATATACTGAAAGTCCCAGTTTTGAAAGGACACGGTAAATCCTAGTATTGTGTTTGCTCGATAAAGTTTTATAAATTTGTTACAGAACATCGTTATGGTGCTCTGATGGAACGTTTTCCATTGCCTAAAAATACCGTGACGACAGAGATGCCAAACATTCCTTTCGAGGATGACAATGTTGATTCGTTAACAAGTTCGGATTTCTCTGAGTCAATCAATGAAGTGAGTGAAGAAACTGTATTGCCCTCTTCTGAGACTGGCTATGTTGACAACCATGTTGAGAATCAATCAAGTCAAGAAGAACAAGTTAATTCTCTAGACAATAGCCAAATTGAAAAGAAATTAACAAGTCCATCAACCCCGTATGTCTCAGGAGCCGCGGATTTACTTTATACAGATTTTCCATCTAAGGGTGATGATATCGGACAAGATGATTTTCTGAATGAGGATGTCTTAACAGAAGATGGTGCTATTCGCTACCAAAATAGCGATAATCAGAATCGGAAATATGCAATATCCGAAGAAGTTGAGAGGGAATCGGATGTAACCAACTCGAAAGGAAACTTAGAGGTTGTTCCATCTGAGTCTTTTACATCAAGTATTGAAGAGCGATTTTTAAATATCGAAAAGCCTTTGAAAAATTCATTCCTTCCAGAATGGTTCCTTAATGATAAAACTAATCATGACCCAAGGTATTCCGTAGCCGACCTGTATAAAAAGTTCCCACAATTGGCAGTTTCAATGGGATATACTAATAATCGGAATTGCGTGAACCAGGGACTTTCATTGGAGGATTTCCAAATTGATCCATTGTATTTTAAAGATTCTTTGAACGCTTTGGATTTAAAATAGAGAGTAGAGTAATTAAACTTGTTCAATTATTCTAGGTGCACATGGTGGAAAATATATGATTGATAGAAGGAATTAATTTGTTATATTTCCAAGTTATAAATAATATTCTAATGTGTAATGTTGTGAATTCGTCAAATTTCAAGGAGTGTAGTGCCCTGAATATCTAACTAGAGTCTTCGGAGTGACTGGAAGAAAACTTAGAGGTCATTCCAAGTCTCTAGCTTAGATCAAGTATTGAAGAGCGATTTATAAATATCGAAGACACTTTGCAGAATGCAGATCCTCCAGAATGGTCCCTTAATAATAAAACTAATCCCTGAATATTTGGGCTAGATGTTTGGATCTTCAATAGAAGCGGAAACACTACATCTATATGATAGATTTAATTTATCCTCTCTGGTTTAGATGGGAAATCCGATTTTCTCAAGTATATCTTAGATTTTGAAAATTCATCAACTTTGACAAAAATGGTTGTGGCATCTATTCTAGAGTATATCTATTATAGAGACTTCAGAATGATCATCAATTTTGAAGGGCTGAACATTCTGCAACTGTCTTTTGGAGTTGGAGCAACTCTTTAAAAAAGAAAGAGGTATTGATCAATGAAATCGCTTGAAAATAGATGTAGTCCACACCTGCTTGGCAACATCAGGTAAAGGATCGGTTTCGAACAATGCTCATGGCACAACCTCTTGCTATTTCTGCTCTCCTAATACTTCACTCTAAATTTCGCTGCAATATCGTTCGAAAATTCTCATTGAAAACAATTCAAATTCACCACAAAACAGCCCCAATTGGTGCTTGAATGGCATTGAGTATCAGGAGATCAGAAGAGGCACTGTGTAGTTCAATATGCTGGAAGGACAGAGACAGATAGAGAGAAAATGAGCGAGTGACAGGTATTGACTAATGAAATCGCTTAAAATGGATGCTGTCCACACCGGCTGAGCAACAGCAGGTAAAGGATCAGAGTCAAAAAAGAAATTCATAATCAGAATATATAGGAGAGATACTTACTTGAAAGATATATATGTTTCAGTTGTAAATTGGGAGACTGCAACAGACGATCTGGTAGACGATCAAACGAATTATTACGTAAATCCAGTGTATGTAGCTGACTCATATTATGCAATAGATTATCAGCTATTCGCTTGAGAGTTGAATTATGGATTTGTAGTAACTAAAATTTAGAAAAAAAATATCAACAGATATTATTAAATACGACAATATTTCAAAACAGTGGAAAATATATTTATTAATTCAACAACATACATTGATATGATTGGTCCTGCTCGGTCCAATTAGATATGATAAGTTACTTTCGAATATGATAATTCTTCGAATATTTGGCAGTCGTCTTATAACATGATTAAGATAAAACGTAGTGTTGTCATAGTTGCAGAGGTGTAATGTTCTGATATCTGACGAAAAATCAACATCAATTAAACTACGACATAAAATATTCTCGGGTGTGCTTTCTCTGATTAGACAACCGTCCTTCTCCGGACAATTCTCCGACTGTGTAATATGGAATATTAAAGTTGAAATTCTGAAAGAAAGATAGATATATAAATGGCAAATATATACACGTGTTTAGATGTGTTTAGACGAATTATTTTCGCTGATAATTCAGTTTAAACACATTGGGAGATGGATAATTTTAACGATTTGAAAGTTAGCATGCTATTCCAGGGCAAGCTTCGCTAATATATAAGCAAAAAGTGTTTAAATGTGTTGAAACAACTTATTTTTGGAGAGCTATACGCTTAAACACACCAGGAGATCTTAGTTTTAATGTTTCGTAAGTTATCAGGCTTTTTAAAAATATTTTGGTGAAAGTTTCGCTAGAATATATGAAAAACACGTGTTAAGATAAGTGTAAACAATTTATTTTCGCTAAAATCGTTTAAACACACTTTGAATCACTCGGGAGATTGCTATCTTCAATAGTTCGGAAATTAGCATACATATTCTAAAGTTTTGGACTGTGTTTAAATTACTAATTTCCCAGAACCAATGAGTTTAAACACATTGGGGGATCGATAATGATGACAGTTCGAAAGTTTACCTGGCATTTCTTATTAAAATACAGGAGAATAACCTGTTTATTTGTGTTTAAGTAATTAATTTTCTAGTTCGAAAGTTAGCATGCAGATTTTGAAATTATGGATAGGTTTTTCTAAATTATGAGTGTATTTATTCACATCGGGAGACCGGTAGCTGCAACGGTTCGAAAATTATCTGAAAAAAGCTGAAGAAAAGCGATATTAGGCTACTTGTTAGCCTATTGACAGGTCATGCCGAGGCCTTGTACCACCTAGCCAATATTGGCAAAGGCAACCTCATAAGCTGCAGACTATGTAAGTCGGAGGGGGAAACAACCGAACACCTACTCTGCACTTGTGCATCCCTAGCACCGGAAAGACTTTCTTTGCTAGGTAGCGAGCAGCTAAGCCTTGCTAAATTCAAAGGGAAGTTGGTCAAGGAGATTCTAGCCTTTTCTAAGGTGATCTCTGTTAGTGACCCATAGTATTGGTTCATGCACAATAGATCAAAGCTGGTCACAGTGCTAGTGGCGTTGACCGCCCAGGATTAATTAAAAAAAAAAGGTGAAAAGGTTCGAAAGTTAGCATACGATTTTTGATTTTTTAGCAAGTTTCCCTAAAATATATATGTTGCAATACTTCAAGAAAGTGATGTTCATGTTCACTACTTATCTATGTATCATTGTCAGACATCAAACAAACCGAACCGAAAATCTCCACACCGTAAATTCACAAAAGGAGATATCTGCTCTTGGAGCTCTCTGAATGTAAGTGAAGGTCGCAAACAATTGCTATCGAGCACCTTTTCTCTTCTCCGATTCCAGATATGTTGAAGCGAGCACGTCACAACAATTGCGCGCTCATAAATCCCATACATGATTTATTATTTTTTAATTCTCTAGATTAATAATTCGCGACGCGGATTTGTTTCAAAGTAAGACCACACTTAAATAAATCTGACCTACATTTCGATCATTTATTTTAATTTTTTATAAATACGATTGCGTCAGTAGTTCTCGAAATGCTGCCGAATAATTAGCATAACGATGATAAATAATTACAGCAAACTTGTGAATACTTGGATAGATACTTATCAACTATATGTTTTTTTTATCTAGCCGCGTATGATGCGCTTTAATATTATATTACTATATCATTCCAGTCGAAGTTCCAGTATTTAATAACACAAAAAAGTAGTTTTTATTGTTGTTCTGTAGACGCTGATACCCTTGCTCCGATTATTTGTTCACACTCGCCATTGCCAACGGCAAAATTACGGTTTTACATTGGGCCTCCCCCTCTTCAACTAGAACGACGAAGACATTCACTTAGAACAAAAAAAAGCCTATCAATGCTGTATAATAGGATGCTTTAATAAAAAATAAAAAATAAACTAATGGAAGCTACTCGAATACTGTTACTTATTTAAAAAGAAACCTATTTGTTTCTTTGTTATTATGTATTACTAATTAGGTTTTTTTTGTATCTGCGTTTAGAATTGTTTCACATTTCGTGTTTTTAGACTTTTGTGTCATAGTATAATGAATTAATTTCGATTAATCGGTAATTAAATCACGAAGCACATCGTTTCAATGGAAAACAGGTTTGCAATTTGTAGTTTGGAAACTTCGTCGATGTTTCCCACTTTGTAGTTAAGCGTGCAACTGCTAATAATTACTGTTGTTTATCTTGCATTTAGTGTGTATTTGACGTTGGTAACACATGTATTTCATTATGCATGAATTCACGAAGGGTGTAAATTTCATACTTGTGAGAGTAAGATTACAAGTTTGAACGTATATAATATTTACATGATTGCGTTAAATGTTTGGTGACGTAAGTGTGAAATTATCGCGTTATTACGCTGTATTGAATTTGAATATCTTATACTGTAATTCAGAAGTTGACAACTTATGACTCACGACTAATTGAATGGTAACAAATTCTTGAGAGGAATCAGAATCGTAAAAAAATGCTCGAACTACCTTATTTAATGCGTAAATAAGAGCGGTAAGTCCCTCCATAGCTGGAACAAAAATTGAAGAGCCACATATGTTTCGAAGGAATCAGAAGAACCAAGAAAGACTCGATCTGGATGATCATCATACTTGCGATATGTCTCTCAATAGGTAGAACAAGAAAGTGAAGGGCATTGCATGCTCTCAGAGGAATTAGAACCACCTGAAAATGCTGCTAATTTTATTCCCAAAACTATGCCCTCAATAGCTGCCCCAAGTAATTGAATGGCAACACATGCCTACTAGGAAAATTAGTGGATATGTGTACTATGGGGTTTTCACATTATCACGAAAACTGAAACGCCAGAAGAAAATATTTTTAAACAGGGAGACACTGCTGTAAAAAGTTTGAAAACCTGTGAACTAAACTATGATAATTATAGAGGTATAAGTATAGAGTATAGGATTATTGTTGCGAACGGCGTGGCAATTTTAAGCCTTTTTTATGTATGACGCCAAGTTGTTTAGTCTATTCCTAGGTTTATATATTATTTCGGTAAAGTGGAGGAATTCAGCACACTTCAATAATCTCTGGGCCATTAAGAATAAAATATACGAATACGATAAACCCAAGATGCCCACAGATTGAAGTGGTTGATGCGACTGCGCCTCTGATCGGAACCCGGTGCGTTCACCGCGCCATCAACCAGGGCCGCCGACGTTGGTTCGCGACAATTATACTACTAAACCTTGCGTACAAAATACATTCAAATATGATCTACAAACGCCTAGAAGCATTCGCAGAAGAGAAACAAAATTATAGAGCGAAAACATTTTGTATTCCGAAGGAACAAGTCAAGTACAAACTAGATGTTCACCTTGACAATGAAGCAGATAATGCAGCGGTGCCGGGAATGAAACATCAAAGCAGACCATCTATTTATTGATCTCAAAATTGCATATGACAACATAGATCGAAACAAACTATTTGCTGCTTTGATTAATTTTACTATGCCAACTCAATTGGTAGCGTTAATTAGGGATACACTAACAAAACCCGAATGCTGCATAAGAATGCAAGGCCAAGATTCACACAGGCTTGTTAGTGTCAACAGAGGGGTCAGTTGAATACGTAATGATGGTAGCTAACATCAGCATCAGAGGTACAACTATCGGCCATAGTTCCCAAAGTTTTGCCCTTGCGAACGATGTTATCGTAATAACAAGATCAAAACGAAAAATATCTGAAAATATCAAAAATGAGCCCCGAAATAAACATGGCAACGACAAAATAGATAGTAGCCACTGCAAGGGGTAACCAACCCCAACATTTAACAATTTGCACGCACATCAGAAGCTTCAGACGCATCAGAAGCAGAAATTTAAACGTAAAACGTTTGATCCACAGGAATGGAGACGTATAAGAAATCAAATGATATCTCAAGAAGTTACAATAACTTCTACTCTTCATTCCTAAACATATATATCTTTTTTATAATATCACAAGCCTTATTGTCTTCCGTTTTCGGTTGTATAGCGTTTAACGTCTTCCGAACACGTTAGCTTTCCCCCCGCCTGATCGGGTCTCGCCGTACGTGAGTTAGCATATGAGGTTCTTTTACGGGAATGAATTGCAGGCCCATTGCCCAAGCCCTTATTTGAGACTTGGGAAAGTGCGGAGTGCGAGATCTTAATTATAACGACACCGGGAATCGAACCCGGGACGTGTGCGATACAACTTCTGTGCGTAACCGTTACGCCACGCACTCCACTATTGTCGCCTATTGTCTCAATTTTAAAATCAATCACACTCATTACTAATGAATCAAATTATGAAGAAAATAATTAAACAATAAGAATATATTTAGTTTTACTTCAGTCCTGTCGTCAAGAGTATATTCGTTTTTTTTTATAATATTTTTTTATAATATGTTTATATGCCTTTCTAAAGAAATATGTTCCGAAATCGTATAATTAAATAAATCGTATTATTAATACAGGATTAATAATTAAATTTTCCTCGGGTTTTAGTCACCGGGAAAAAAATATGAAAAAAATAGTGCAAACTAGCATGGACTACTATGGTAGTACTATGGTTAACTCTATTCAAATCATTTTCAATTATATTAGAGGGTGATATTATTCATAAGAAGAAGAATTCACTTATCTATGCATCCCCACCGAGAAGCGAACTCGGAACCTCGTGATGGAAAGTTACATTAAAATTTCTCGTTTTAACACTGTGATACTATAAAATCTCCATCACTTTTATTCCCAGATATGAAATTTATTATATGTTAATACTTCTAACATTTAAAGAAATATGATGCAAAATAGTAGAAACCTGAATGTAGGTGAAAGAAGTAGTAGAAGTGGGACAGCCCCTGAGATGTATTTCCAAAGTTGTGATGTCACCCTTATAATCCTCTGCACACAAAAAAATGTCGTACGGTATAGGAAACTTCACATCATGTCTATTTCACTTCGACATTTCGAACTGATTCAGAAATGTATAATCAAACAACTTCCTTGAATCGCTCCTTTCATTCTATTGCTATCCATCTCTTAGACTTATTCCTTAGCTGCAATTGGCTTGCAGTTACAATCGCTGATATCGCGAATTTAAAAAAGACATTTTGATACTATTTACTAATGTTATTACTATTATTTTTTAATTCAGTTATAATGTGCAGCATTTTTAAAAATTTTGTAAAACACGATGTATCTGGAACCTTGGCTGAAGGACCAGTTCGTATATTAGTCCAAATACAAAAGAAGGTTTAGTCCAGAAGTGGCGCAGTGGTCGGGTCTATGGCTATTGACCATGAGGTCCCGCGTTCGATTCTCGATAGGGATTCTAGTATGACTAATTACATTGAAAAGGAATTGAATAGAGCTAATGGCCATAGTGGCCGATGCTCGGTAAACTCAAACAAAAAAGTTAAATTTAAAAAAGTCAAAGTTTGGTGACTTCTTTTAAAATAAAAACTGTAAAAATAAAGTTTTATTAAATTCCTTCTTTTAACACTGTAAAACTCTAAAATCTACTCGCTATTGTTTCGAAAATAAAAGAAATATTGAGTTTTAATGAGATTTATTCACAAATATGGAATTTATAATAATCTTTCAATACTTACAAGATTTTGTAAAGAATATGATGCAGTCTAATCATCTCCATATAAGAACACTTTTTAAAATGCATTTGTTTTAATTAAACATGTGATTCAGTAAACTGAAATAAAGGAACATTGCACTAGATAAGATAGTTTTACAATGCACTATTTATTAAGCAAATAACTTTGTTATTTACTTATCGTCTATTTTCACATGAAATTAATTTTCATTGTATCCCATGGAATATTGTGACCGCGATTTACTAATTCAATAAATATTATTATGGCACGCAGTAATGAGAAGGCGCGTTATCCTCACAAGCGCAAACCCTGAATAATTGCGTAAGGTATGCAAATACGCTCCGAACGTCGCGCTGGCCGCAGACTAACTGACGATGATGAGTTGTAGTTCAACACAGCTCGCCGAAATGTACGAGTACTCGCACAGCAGCACCGGTGGGTGAGTCTCTGCCTCTGAAGAATCCCCTCTCCCACTGGGGTGATGTGAAGGTGCCAGGAGGCAAAGTAAATGCCACAATATAGACGTATACAATCATACACTCTATCTCCATCAGACTAACAAAGTCTCCTTGTTCCAGTTTAAAGTGTAACTGCAGTAATCCTGATTGTTAGGAGAGTATACGAGTGCCTGGAAATTGCAACGAGTTGTTTCAGCGCGGGCTGAACAAATAATAAGACGTGGACTTTTATCAAGGTTCTATATTTTTATGAGTAGTTTTAAATGGTTTATTCTTGCTGAAATGATTCGTGCTACATTTAAAGCGACACAGTTGTAATTGGTTTCTGGGTGGTTGCTTTGTGGGGAGGTAGTTTCTCCCCGGCTGTGTTGCTGGACACGGTGGATGATGGTGGAGCCTCCCACAGGTTCCCTCTGTCTGCATACATAGCTCGGAGGCACTCTTCTAACAACTGTACCGTGTAGTGTGGAGCGGTAGATATCCTGAATATAAAAGATGCAATATGTAATTACAACAGCCTGGCACCAATCAAACATTAAAGGAATATATTTAATTGGTGCTTAAAATAAACTATCGTATAACTTCTATAATAGAAGAGAAACTTGAAAATGACTTGGTACTCGGAAAAATAAAGCAAAGAAGAGCAGAATGGCTAGGGCATGTATGGAGGATTTCAGAAAGAGCACCAGCTAAGCAAATTATGAACTGGTTTCCAAAATCGAAGAGAGGACGAGAGAGACCAAGGAACAGATGGTTAGATGAGATAGAAAATGATCTAAAAGAGGCAGGGATAAACAACTGGAAGGAACTAGCACACGACCGGAAAAGGTGGAAAATCGCAACACACAAAATATGAACAAGCAAAACGAGGAAAACACGGGACTAATCCCCCCATAAATGGATTTAAAAACAAGCCTAATTTTAGGCAGGCAAAACTGTATAGCAGTGAAGAGCCACACACATAACATCTATAATATTATGTAATAAAACACCGCTGTGATCTTAGCACAACAGAATAATAGGGCTAGCCCAACTTTTTAAATGGGGAATTACATTGGAAAGTAGTAATTATTGAACCGAATGTATTACTCTAATGAAATTAACACCGTTTATTGCAAATTGAATGACAAATTCATTGGTGTTAAGAAATTGAAGATAGGTCTTGCTACACTATGGAAAATATGCAATTGAAAATTCAGTTATTCCCATAAGGAATACATTGTGGCGATACTAAAATCAAAAAAAGGGGATTGGCAGGAGTTTTCGGCGAGTGTTTATTTCTCAGGTTGATAGGTGATTTCAAGACGATTCTAAATTTGTATATATTTTTTTTAAACTAGCTATGAAATTGCTACTTTTTTCAATTTTAAACAAGTAATTCCGGCGGCTTTTTGCCGGTTCAGTAGGTAATAGCAACGACCGTTTTCATTGTTCCATTTTTCATCAATTGTTAAATTTACAAATATTGTATCTACCAAATTAAAAAGCAAATCTAAGTCGTTTAAATACTTCTCTATACGTTTCTCTCCTGCAATTTAACGAAACTTCCGAACATCGCATGCTAACTTTCGAGCCGTTAAAGATTGCGATCTGCCAATGTGTTTAAACATTTTTTTTTGTGAAAATTGGTCGTTTGACCAAATTTAAAACTTGTTTGCTCATACATTTTATCGATACCTGCCAAAAATAAAAAATCGAACGCGAACTCTCACATCGTTAGAGATAGTAATGTCCCGATGTGTTTAAACACACCGAAATAAGACGTTAAAACACATCTAAACACGTTTTCTGTTATAATTTGCCAAAAATTGTTCAACATATCAAAAATCAAATGCTCACTTTCAAACCGCGTTTTTTTCGCATATTTTATTGAGATATGTTATAGCCTATTTCTTCTTCCTATTAAGGAGTCAGTAAATTGTGGAGTGGGAGATATTAGTTTGTAGCAACGCCGGAGTTTAAACCTTTGCGTAGTACTCCACGCACTCCACATATTTTACAGAAACTTGCGCATAGTCACAGAATAGTGCAAGCTAACTTTTGAAGCACTAACTGATGTGTACAAATACATTCTTGTGAAAATGAGTCCTTTGAACATATCTGAAGACACTTTTCTTCTATATTGTGGCGAAACTTGCGCATTGCATCCGAAAATGACATACTAACGTTTGACCCGTTACTATCTTCCTATCTTCCGGTTGGTTTAAATACATTTTTTAGTGAAAATATGGCCTTTAAACATATCTAAACACGTATTCCATATATTTTAACGAAATTTGCACATTATATCAGAAAATTACATTCCTTTGAATCGTTGAAACGATGTATTTAAATGCAGTGAAATTTTAAACAGTGAAACTATGTGATTTAAACACATCTAAACTCGTTTTACATTTTCCGAAACTCGTATTTTTCACTTTAATTTAGCGAAACTTGCCATAATTTTCAAAAAATCGCGTGCTAACTTTCAAAGATAGTGATCTCCCCCGTAGCCGGACCGGTCATCGTGGTTCAAGTCAACGTCGGGCTGACCATCGCTCTCAAACTCGACGGTTCTACCAGCGTCAATGCCCGTCCGAGGGTCGATTCGACAAACCGTGCCAATGGTGAACTTACTACCAGCTCTATTGATTGCTTATCATCGAAATAATATTGTTTAAATAAAAACTAATTGGTATAAAAGTGATTCTATTGAATGTGGATTGAAATTCCGCTTGGATTGATACCATTGGATTGACATGAAAATGAAAATAAAATAATTAATACTACTTTTTTTATAATAATTAAAGCAAGCGTTCATGTTTTATAGCTATGGCGATGATACGCCATCCCGATGAAATTTTACAACGATAATGCGTACCCACGATGGTCTGTCCGCGGAGATGTGCCCGACGTTGATATGAACGACGATGAACAGCCCTAGACCCATCTCCCCAGCATTCATTTTCCGTGAAAAAAAGTGGTTTAAACAATTAAAAACGCGTACTCGGAAATAAATTAACCGAGTAGCATTGTTAGTATTTCTAATTTTTCTATATTTCTTGATTCCTGATAAGAAAAAGTGAAGTTATGAGAAATTCCAATATACGATGAAAAATGCATGATGGAAAAATAAAAATCACTGTAAAAGTATATTTTCGATTGATCAGCTTACTTGTAAAACGCATCCAATCCTTCACAGCAAAGAGTAATCCCCAACTGCGTTTGCGACATGTCCGTACATTTCGTTGTGGCATGAGCCAGCATCGCCTCGATCTTCACGTATTCCTCACTCAAGGATTTCAAGTTTACTTTATTCTTGCAGCGCGGGCACTTTCCCTCGTTGAACTTGATCGGTAACGTAAACAAGTAATCGCACACGGCTTTCTTTGAATCCGTATCGGCCTTCCGCCCACTGGGAATTCCTTTCTTTCCTTGCTTCCCTTCAGATTCGCCATCGCTGCTACTCTTTCTGCGAAGCAACGCTTCGTCCGAATAGGGGCATCTTATTCGTGCGTCAATCGAACTCAAACCATCAAGCATCGGCCAGTTCTGAACGCATGCCATACACTTACATTCGAACCAGTAACGACCCTTCAAGTACTTCTGTCGCTCTCTGAGATTTTTCCGAGAGTAATTTGGTCCATAGTTGTCGGCGATTTCTTGACCAACTTTGATTGGACGACATGTACGCAGGACAATATGTTTGCCAACGAAATGCCTGTCATAAAAACACCAATGTATAATAAACATATTCACTATGTACAGAGTGGCGCAAATGTAATGTCATATTTCAATTGGCTACTTCCAATAATTTAGTGTAACTTGCTCATACTGCCAGAAAAATCCGTGCAAAGTTTCGCAAAGTTAAAGATAGAAATCTCCAGGTTAGGTTAGGTTAGGTTAGGTCCAGCCATGTGGCGCAGTGGTATGGTCGATGACCACTATCCTTGAGGTCCCCGGTTCGATTATCGATGGGGATGCATATTAAAGTGAATTATTCTTCTTATCAATCAATAGTGTTAGCCCGCCCATCTGGGCAGCCTAGTGGCAACGCCTCGGCTTACCACGTAGGAGGACTGGGTTCAAGTCCTGGCGTAGGCATTCATCATTATCTCTTTCTAATTATTGCAATTCGTGATTAACATCCTAAAAATTGTCTACCGATGATTATTTGATCATATTGTAGGTCAAAGGCAGCTTCGCTGCGGTCATATTTCATGACAATATGATGGTAGTAGTGCGTTCGAGAATGTAAACATCTCTTAACAAAATTTTTGCAGCCCAATTTCTGATGACACATTATAGTAAAAAGATTTTCTCTGGTATATTTCCGAAGCATACATATAATTTCAATAATTTATCTATAATATTTTTGCGAAACTTGCCGATATTTTCAAAAAGGAACTGTTAAAGTTAGAGATCTTCCGATGTGCTTATTAGATATTAAAGTAAAAAATAAGTCGTTGAAACACACATATAAATATATACGTTTTTATATTATATTTTAGAGAAACTTACCCATAATTTCCGTTATCGCATAACTTTCAAACCGTGAAATATATCAATCGGCAAATCGCTTTTAGCGAAAATAAGTCATTGAAACCCAACTGAACATGTTTTCTCTTATGTTTTTGTGCAATTTCAGAAAAAGGTTTGTAATCGACCGCTACCTTTGGAACCGTTAAAGATAATGATCTCCCAATGTGTTTAAACTTTCGAACCGTTAAGAACAACAAATTCAGAAATCGTGTTTAAACGCACATATAACAAAAAAAAAACGCTTAAACACACCTAAACACGTTTTGCACTAATAATTTGAAGACATTTATAGAACATTTCAGAAATCAAATGTTAACTTTCAAACCGTTAAAAGTAGCAATATCCCAATGGTTATCCCTATCGGCATATCAGTACACCTTTTGTCACTAAAATAGACCGTATCCAATTTAAATTATGTATGTCATTACTCCTGCACCTCTCTGTAGTTACATCAAATGAATACAAAGATATAATTACCTAGTCAACGATGGGCTACAACTATGATTGAAAAGTGCAGCCGTGGCATACACAGCAACGCCAATGTAATTGGCCACTCCTTGAAATCGATTCTGATTCGGTATCTTTGTTTCATAGATTTCATGGGCATTAAATTGCAACATTTGTAGATTGTAAAGAAGAAGGTCACCAATTTTATGTTGATTTTCCGTTGGAATTACTGTAAGCAAATTATTAAGTTTTACATAATAATCATACGAAACAATCCCGATATACTTACTGGAATCATTTTCACCTTCAAAGTATCTTGATTTTTGTAAACACCGAAGAATGAATGCTGCCATAATAGTTCTCTGCAGGAAATCAGCAGGATTTCGATATTCGCTTAATGTACACAAGTTATAAACACCTTTAGCCTTCCCCTCAGACATTTCCTTGTGCCTCTCGAGATGATACACTAGTGGTTTCTGCGTGATCATTCTTAATGCCACATGAGCCAGAATACTCATACCAGAACCAATCAGCAGATCCAGGAAATGACATTCGTACTTATGATAAGTACTTAAAGCAAGATCACGACAATGTACACTGCAAAATGCTAGGGAGGAACAGTCAGGACAACCTACCGGAGCTTCCTCCAATCTGAGAAAGAACAGAAGCTTAAATTCAGGTAAATTCAGGCTAGGTTAGAATTACCTATCAAAACAATGATGGCAATGGGTCCCAAAATTTTCAGGAAGTAAACAAGCAGCGTACGCGTCTTCCTGAACAATCAGCTCCCCTGTGGGTATATCTTCTTTTGCAACCATATAACGTCCCTTTGAATCTTCACTCTTCACATCTACCTTTATATTTGCTCCAGGAAGTTGAGGGTTTCCTTGAAGCACATCTAAGCTTCGCCTAATGTTATTTAGAGTCGGGCGGTTTTCTTTTGTTTTGCGAATACTCTCTTCCAACAATACACGACTTCGCTGGTTGTTATTCAACAGTTTTAAGGTCAAAGCTTTAGATACATCGCATTTCTTATCTTCTTTTAGACCTTTGTAGCAGATAGCCATTCGCCAGAAGGCTTCCGCTTTCTGTGCAGCTGGAAGGCCTTCCTTCATTGCCAACTGAATGTCTTGTAAAGCAAGATGGTATTTCTGAAGACGCATTAGAACATCACTACGCGCCCAGAGTGCCAAACAAAGGGATAGACCACCGTCGATCATAGGGCATTCTCCGGTATTTGGGGCACGTAAAACTGCCTGACAAAGGAGCATCAGGGTTTTCTGCAGCTGATCAGCATTAAAAGCTTGTTGGGCTTCAAACCGTCTAGCCAAGGATACTTCCACCGATTTCTTTCGGTAAATTTCTTGGGCATGGGATAACGTTGTTAATACAATGTCTTTGATCTAATAATATTTTATGATTTTACAATACGTACATTTTATAATACACGTAAATTGAAGACGTTACCTTGGGATCGTTATAAATGATACTAATCCGATCCGAGTTGGTCTTCAGCTTACCAAAAACATTTCGTATCCAATCACGACCAGCTGCGTCATGAACGGCATCCGCAAATTGCATGAAAAACCCTTTTGAGTTTGTCTGCAGCGTTTTCTCGCTGCATATTTGTATATAGCGCTGAAGATCGGAAGACATTTCGGTGAAAACACACGTGTTCCCGGTTTGTTCCGTGTAAGCTCAGTTTGACTACTGCCGGGTGCAAGTAGTGCATGTATTAATACAGATGTGTAACCATAGAACTCTAAAAATAATTGGTCTATTTTAAGCTTGTAGAGTTCATCGCTATTGCATATTCTCAAATTGAACCAATAAGAAATTAATTCCAGGACCCAGATATCCTTTATTTTGACAGGAGACAGAGAAATTGTTTGATATTCGACTTCAATTCTTATTATGGTTGCACGAATGTAATAAATATAAGTTATTTGTTTTTTTTTTGTTAATTTTAAGTAAATGTAATGGACATCATTCTCGTAATACCTAAATAATGAGAACATCAATCTCCACAACCCTGTGTAAAACCGAATTTTTCTACCTACGTAAGTAGAAGAGAAGATTAATTACTTTGTTCCCAAGTCCGTAGAGGTGGAGGAGAAATTTACATTATGAGGACATGGGTTTGAGCACCACCTGAGTCAGCTCCCCATCTAATTTTCAGAAAGGCCACTTGTTCCGGTCAGCATAACGCCGGCAACGCCTTAAAAAAAGTCTGTATAGAACCTGTCTGTCGTTTACTTTGGCTATTGACTGGATGCGATAAATTTGCTGGGACTAAAATATGACATGGTAAAAATGTATTTACAAATTATGAAGCTAATTAATGATCAAACTTTTAAATTTGATTATCGCGATTAAATGTTTTGATCTCACCGACAAACGCGATATTCAAAACCGTTTTTTTGAGACCGTGTTAATCGAGGGTTACTGGCACATGCACTGCACTGTAATAATGAACTGCCAAGATAATAATTTAGACCGATTTTTACATTGGAAAATAAATTCATTAAATTAATCTTTACCGCTTACTGAAGCAACTACGAAAAATGTTTGGAATAAATCTTACTTACTTTTAGGCGTACAATTCGAATCTGCATTAAAAAATTGGGGTACCCATTTAAAATTTAAAAAATACCAACACCCCACCCACTGGGGATGGGGTTGGTGGGCTGAATATACGCATATTTATACAATCACAATTTTATAATTTATATTATTTATGTAAAGAGTATAGTGAATGTGATGAAAAAGCAAGAAAGAGTTTTACAATGTCAAATAAAGGTACGACAGTGACAGTAACAAAACAGTAAAAAAATAACGATCCCACTTAAGTCAACTTGCTTCCTTTCTTTTGACCTTTTCCCTTATAATTTGATTGACTAAATTCTCATTCTTCCCTCCCTCACCCAACCATTCTCACACATTGCTCTTGGGATCCACACCTCGCCCTTGCCATAACACGCTTATTCTTCGCACTCATTGTCTTCTTATCTATATATGTTATTCTGTGGTTGATTGTTTGTAGCTGCCTGTATGTTAGGTTGTAAGTGCTGTTTAGAATGCTTTCCTGCCGCTTCTGTTCCTTAACCTCACGACCTGTTACACCAACTACCTCTTCTAGCATTCCCTCTCCACGTAGCATTTTCCTGACTACCGTTTTTGATAGACCAACAGCTTCATAAGTCTTTCTTCTACTCACTCTCCATTCACTCGGCCCATTCTTTACGCACCATTCCCATACCGCTTTCGCCAATCTTCCATTTTTCATTCTGCTCAATCTCTCCTTATACCTCGCCACCTTGCTTACCGTTTCCCATTTCATAGACATTCAGGGTGTTGATAGTCACCATTGATAATTCAAGATTTAAAGTCTATCGATATCAACGATATTGCTTCCAACTGAGCAATATTTTACCCAAATCTTTCTTCATTTAGGTAAACAATATCTTTCTTCTCCCCTTGCACCATTTACTACAAAGTGAAGAAGTGATTTTCATTACTACAGAACTTTTCCTCCCTGACTTCTAAATAGTCATTTGTTGCTGCATCGTATTCACTTGTCATATGTGAAAAACTAACAACAATGGAAAAGCAAATTATAGAGTATTGTTACAACGGCCCTTATTTGGTTTTCGTTGGCCGTGAACGGCCTTTGGCCGTTTGAAAAAGTACTGATAAAGGATATTTTTTACCACCTCCTCCTCCTCAAAAAATGAATTCCTTCTTCCCTTTCCAAGGAATTTTGAGGAGCCAAGGTTCCCCACAGTATTAAAAGAAACGCCAAACCTTTTAACATGTTCAGCGCCCTGCGGCCCATTTTCCTCAATAATTGCGAACAAAATCAACACAGGAAATTTAGTACATACTAAATCTTTTCTTGAAATATAAATTCACTATTCAGGAACAAGTACGAACAAGTCTAAAACATGTACACACAATTTATTTGCATTTGCTCAAGTATAAAAACGAGAAGATTCAGTCCTTAAATATTTCGACAATCGTCATGGGTCCTTCGTCCGAAATAATATAATTCATTATAATTAGAAGATTGAGGAAGGACTATGCATTTAGTTCTAGTTGGGAATCCCAAGTGTTCAATTCCGATCCTGCACCAAAGTGATCCTGAAAGTTCCTTCCAACTTCCAGTAAATTAGCTACCTGTCCATTTTCCTTAGTAATTGTGAACAAAATCAGCACAAAGAATACATACCAAATCGTTTCCTGAAATATAAATTCACAATTCACCACTACTATTATCTCCAAAGCAAGGGTATAAATAATTTATTTGTATCTGCTCAAATATAAAAGCTGGAAGCCTCAGTCCGTATAAATATTTCATTCCAAGTACACACGCCTTGAGTGAGCACAAACGTATATTTTATGCTATCCGACGCATATTCGGCAAGTGTTACAATCATAGCATTGGGATTTCCACTAGGTAAATTGGGTACCGCTGATCCATCAGCAACAAACAGTTTATTCGTCCCCTTAACCTGAAAGTTGTAGTCAAGCACCTTACCCAAAGCAGCAGTACCAATTGGATGATAGATCGTCAATGTTGTATGTCGAATGAAACACTTCCAGTACTCATCAGAATCAAATTGATGTATAGTGCAGGCAGGAAATGGTCTTTGGTCAAATTTAGCACCTAATTTTTGAAAAGCAGCAGTCTTCAGAAGATATTGATTGAATCGTAGTCCTTGTAATACGACCTCAATATCTTGATCTTCTTTGAGGTAATTGGGATTTATCAATGGAGGTTCTTTGGGATCAATTGAGGTGATGTGAACGTAACCTGCACTTTTCGGATGCAGATTCAGCGCGAGCAAGAGAATAACCTGCTTTCCATGTATTCCTGTATAGTGTTTAGTATACACGCTCTCATTCAGTCCAAGCGTGGTGTATAAATGTGCTCCGAAATCAGCGGTCATACCTAATGGTAACACCATCAATTCGAAATCAGGTGCCACCTGACGGGCATTCTGATCACAAGTTGGAAAATCGTTCTCCTTGCGACTCTCCGGTAATAGGCAACGCAGGTGTCCAATTATTAATCCTTCACATTCCACAGTCGTCATTGGACCTTCACCCGAAAGAATATAATTCAACATGGTCAGCGGATTGAGAAAGGACCATGCATTCAGTTCCAGTTGGGAGTCCAACGTGATCAAGTCTAACCCAGCACCTACATGATCCTGTAAGTTATTTCCAACTTCCGGAGAATTGACTACAGGTGAAATTCCAACAGATTGTAAAAATTTCCTCTCGCCCACTCCAGACAATTGGAGTATCTTTGGCGTGTTTATCACACCAGCAGATAAGATAATTCCTTGACTGGCAAAGATCTCCTTAGTCATTCCCGTGGTAGAAGACTTAGCAATAACTGAAGTTGCTTCGTAATCATTCAAGAAATTAATATTCCACACTTCAGTTTGTGTTACCAAATGTAGGTTTTTCTTATCTTTTAGTTTCTCTAATAGAAAATGACCTGTAGAGTATCTGGCCCCACTTTTCAAGTTAACCTGTGGATAGTCAAACCCTGTGTGAAACTTATTCAGATCCCTTTTTGTGATGTTCAGTTGCAAAGATGCGTCTTCAACATAAGACCCCAATTTTGTTTTAAATTGTAAATCTGTCGCAATTAGAGGACCGTCCACTCCATGCCATTCTGAAATGAATCTTTATTAATAATCTGTAAATTTCATTTCATTATTTCGTACCCGTATCATTTTTATATACACCTTGCTGATCTTCACTTCTCTTCCAGTAATATCTTAGGAAATCTTGTAGATATGTATCATTCCGAAGTTTTGAATCAGTGGGAAACCAATTAAGATAGTCTTCAGGGTGCCCACGTAGGAATATCATATTATTCAGACGACCTGTACCTCCTACAAGTTTACCACGTGGCCAATTTGATCTTTGCTCATTTAAACTAAGTGCAGCATTTGCCTGTGGAGTAGTTTTATACTTCCAGTCAACGGCAGAGAGTTGAAGGAGAGCAAGAGCTCCAGGTATGTCCAAAATTGGACCCCCCACAGGACCGGCTTCCACGAGAAGAATCTTTTGCGATGTATTCTGTGAAAGTCTATGAGCTATTACACTTCCTGCACTTCCAGAGCCAACTAAAATGACTGATATATAAAGGAATAAGTAAATATTAGCTGGGTCTTACCAATAATATAGTCGTAAATCGTATCAATTTCTTCTAAGGTTTTGACATAGGAACTGTATTTGTAAGTTGGTAACATCCAACTCCAGTTCAGGTGCAAATGTACCAAAAAGAAGTAGAACCATGTTCCAAATAACAGAATAAAGTAGAGGAAATACATTTTCTTTTATAACTGGACCGAGAAAATGTAGACTTGGAATGTAGTGGCAGACATAACTTTAAATTAATCTAATGGCTCTAATGGTCCTTGTATGTAAACCGATAGAGAATATTTTCCTAATTAAATTAGTTCGACGTTGAATACTTGGAACCTAGCTGACAGGCAACATATTTGCTGAAATTTTCTCATTTTCTACCGGCGCAGACGCCTGCAAGGTCTGCAAGTTGTAGCAGGTTATGTTTACTCTGAAATTTTCGCAGGAATATCATATTAAAATTTATGAAAATGGCACAAATTTTATATTTCAGAAAAATTGTTATGTACAATTCAGTCTGTTACCTACCTGTGTTGATAAGCGTTAACTCAGAAATGTGGACTTTTAAAAGATAATGTAACACGTGAATTTAAAACCAATGTGGAGCAGGAATCTGTTAACGAAGTTGCATATAATAAAATCGTATATTAAGAATTTTCTGTTCAGTTTCGAATGCTTGCAAAGTTTTGTAGTAATATACCACAGAAAAAAAAATTTGCTAATCCTATGGTCTTAAATTATCATTCCTATTTTCGATGATTAATATATATTCTCGATATGAAATTTATGAATACTACCTGACCTGACTTGGAGAACTTCATGGCATTTAACTGTCCGAAACAAATTCAGGTATCACATCCTTTTCTGTGGAGCAACTGACACAGCCGAATACACCTTCATCAACTGCCGTTCCTGGGATTACCTTAAAGATGCAAGCATAAGACGGCTAACGTCGAACACAGCAATCCAATACATGCTAGAAGACAAGAAGCACTGGGATGCTGTCAGCAGGTACATCACAGCAGGTACCACTAACGAAAACTGAAACGGAAAATGTATTGACATCTGCAAGCTGATACGCTTTGTAGCCTGCTTTGTAATTTAGGCCCCTCTGATATACCCAAATGGGCAGAATTTGCAACATGAGGACATGGGTCTAGAAAAAAACTGACCTGAGCCAGCTGATTTTCTGAAAGGCCACTTGTTTCGGTTAGCATGACGCCGGCAACCTCCAAAAAAAGGTACATGTGCAACTATCATGATTTTTGAATATACTCAGGTTTTCGTAAACTCTACATATGCTTCGCCATCCGTGGTATTTCATCCCACCCTCCCTATTTCGTCATCCCTCTCCTCCGTTTCCATTTCTCATTCACAATTTGCCTCAGTATTGTGACACTCTCCCCTCTCCCTCTCCCAACCACTCCCTTACCTTCCCCCTCTCACGTCCCAAACCATTCACCCCTTCGCAGACACACAGATGCTCCCAGGTATCCACCTCACCTCGACATAACACACATTCCATATATTCGTTCCCCATCCACACCTTTCTTCCTTGTTCCTCACTCTCACACCTTGCCGTCGGCGCTCATTCTTTGCTTGGTGATATATTTTGGCTTCTGCCCTATGACCTGTATTAGCCTGTACGCGAGGTTATACGAGCTGTTACTTATGTTCTCCTGGCGCACCAGTTCTTATAGTTTCAAGAATATATTTAGTTCTACTTCAGTCGTGTGGTCAAAAACATACTGGTCTTTTTTTCTCTACCTGCACTACTTCAAAATCTTTTTCCATTTCTATTTGTCTTATGTTTTCACTTACTTACATTAATGTTTATATTCGATGAAAAGAACAGAACTGTTGATGGAAGATTTTTACAATGCATTCACCCGAAAGTTGTCCAAAATTTTAAATACCTTGGAATCACATTGAACAATGAAGGAAAAACTAAATCAGAACTACAAGAAAAAAATAAACAATGTAAACAAGGCATATTTCACTCATAAGAAAACACTAATAAGGAAAAGATTAAAGAATCATACGAAAATCAAAATATACAAGACATTAATAATATCAATGATGTTATATGCAGCTGAAACAATGACACTAACTAAACTACAAGAGGAAGAAATAAGTAGACTTGAAAAAAAAAAGTACGATATATAACTGGACCAATAATCACAAATGGGATAAAAAGAAGAAAGACAAAAAAAGAAGTGGAGGAAGAACTAAATGAAGACACAATTATTAAAAGAATAAAATACCAAAGAATAAGATGGCTTGGTCACATATGCAGGAAAAATGACGAGCAAATCTTGGTCAAGGGCTGATAGTAGTACTGCGGTGGAGCGTGAAGAGATGTGAAGCGAACTGTACTAATGAGTTCCAGCAGTCAGCTTCTTAGTAAAGCAAGAAGTGCACCTGTCATTCAGCAGGCGGCCATCACGATCCACTAGGACACGCGATGCAAGCCATATGTATTGTTGCAGGCGGCGATAACTGGGAATGTGCCACCTGCTGTTTAGAAGGAGGCTAACACGATATTCTAGGATTTGCAATCGTAGACATCTCTATTGATTACTGAGAACCGCCTGCCTCCTGAAATGTAAACATTGCTCCGAATATATCACCTGCCGTGTTAATGGAAATTATCATTAACACAGATTAATTTGTATCTCCTGAATGATTAATACATTTTGCACATCGACAGTGAAAGTAAGAAGGAATAGCAAATAAGAAAATATAAAAACAAATTTAAAGACTTTCTCTGTCCAAGTGTCTAATGATAAACAAAAATTGCGGATCGTGTACATCAGAAAATGTTAAATATTGGTACAAATATTGTTGAGCCAACATTCTTATTTTGCTAATTGACTCTTCCTCAAATGACTCGCCTATTTCTACATACATGCTTTACAGCACGTACTTTCTATTCACGAAGTCCTATCATCCTTAAATCTTCAGCGTTGTAATCCATGCGATGATGCAGTGCCTTGCTGCAGCACTTCAGTAAATCCAATCAAAACATATCTGTGGGAACCTACAAACTTACGACTCCGAGAAAGCAAAGTGCATGTCAAGTTATCACTTGGCATCAACCGCAAGCAAAAATAAAGCGGAAGAATGAATGAGTAACTTTGTGGTCGTCGCGAAAAGCAATTCGAAAACAAGGTGCAAAAGAAAGACGGCAAGGTAACATCTCAACCATGCCGCCAACAAGGACTGCCAACCATTCCACATTAGTAACGGTACTTTTTCCAATGTGCAGTAGTAGTACGCGTATTGTGTATAGTAGTTTCTGCCTGTATTCTTTTTCTTGCTTCTGCGTACGGCTTCTAAAGTTGCTAGCTTCCTTCCTCCTTACGGCGTGATTCTTTTTTTTTTGGCCACTGAGCGGTGACGAACATTATTGCTTTTTTTAACGAATTAATCTTGACTGATACTAAACGAAAACGATTTGATTTCAATTAACTTCTCTTCATATTTATTAGGTCATTTTATTGTGATTTTATCCTGTGCATGTAATCATTGCTTGGTAATTAATTAAAATTAGGAAGTGACGAGCACATTGATTTCCTAATTGGACACAAGAGATCTAATAAGCCCCATCGCACTGCAATAAAGCAAATAGACCCGGCGACGCTTTATAGTTAGCCTACATTCGCCGACAGCACCAACCAAAGCGAACAAACCGAAGAGTCATGATTGAGTTCGTTCGTTAGTTAAACAAGTTTAATGGCCCGGTGATATTGGGATCAAGAATCGAGACCCTAAAGCAACCATATCTCATAAAGGTCATACGTACCTCTTTATTACCGTAGTGTATTCACAGAATTACCATGAAAATTGTATATTATGTGTTAAATGTTTCAAAAATGATTTCGCCCCACAAACATTCAATGTTGAACGTAAGTACAAGGAACCTAGGCTCTTCACGTGATTTCCATGTGCTTATTTTATAGTTCTTTCAATGTTTTAAGCATTTGTCCGCTTAAAACATTGAAAGGCATACATTGACTTTGTTTAACTGTTTGTCTGGCAGTGGAGATAAACCTTTCACACGAAATTGTTTAAAAAACGGTCTGAAAATTGGGCACATCTTCCGATGTTTACACGTTCATGCATTGAAAATTAGACCTGACCATATGTGAGATAAGATGATAATTAGGAACTGTAGTAGTTTCTGTTAAACGCAACACGTTGGGTTCTTTGTGTGTTTTTATGACAGTTACTTTATCAAAAATTATGATAGATTTCCGTTTTTTATGTATAATCCGTTAAGTCCTTTTAATGTTTATTTTTAATAGCTTTAATCATGAATATTATCTATTGTCCCCGTGTAGCATATACAACTAAAAGACGATAATTGAGAATGTTCAGACCAACATGAGTTGTTGTTGTATGTGGTAGAGGAATTTCTGAAGTTCTTCAATGGATACAGCAGAGACTCGACGAAATGTTGAGGGAACTTAGTAGTCCTGAACCAATATTCCTTGCTGAAAACATCACTGGCATATCTTCTGAATTAAATATGAACAAGATAATTTTAGGGTGCTAAGGTGCTGGGTTTTACACATATATATTTATGCAAAAAGCTCTGATAGAAACCAAACTTATCAAAACATCGCAAATGCACTACTCAATTCTTGTAATTCTAACTTTTAAAACATTTGGAGAGGAGTTGAACTCATTTTCCTAGCTAATGAAGATAGATGAAATTCCGCTATCGGGTTATTGGTCAATATCTTCCACATTCAGAAGGTCGCAAGAATAATGAGGGCACTCAATGGTACTGAACCAATCAGTTGAATTTCCACATTTCCACGGGGAATCAGACACAACAATTAACACCAGTCAAATAATTCCTTGCTGAAGACATCACAGGCATATCCTAAGTTAAATATGAGTAAGACAATCTAAGCGTGATGGAGACAAATGGAGACTGCTAGACTGATAGAAACCAGACTGGTCAAATGAAAACAAATGAATTTTTCGATATATTGTTTCTTGCAAATGTCACGGCTAAAAAATTAGAGATGAATTGGACTCATATTTCCAGCTAAAGAGAAGAATGAAACCCGGGAGTTCATGCAGACAGCTGGATTTTGGGTTGATCAGATTCATATACAAAAGGTATGAAGTGAAATGATGAGGGAACTCAGTAGTCCTAAATCAATGTGCTGGATCTCAACGGAAACTAACATTCAGCTATTAACATCAGTCAAACTATTCCTTTCAGAATACACCACATGCAAGTCTCTTGCAGTAGATTTTTTATTAATACTGGGCTGCTCGCTGTCATTTCTACCTCCGGTTTGGGAAATATGCAACTTGTGAGATCACCTTTGCAATATTGACAAATTAAGGCAGACCTAAAGACGCTACCTTGAAGTCTTAAGGAATGCAGAATCAGGAAGTGCCTCTACATATGCAGATAAAGTGTTTAAATTAGACCGAAACCCAACATCTACCAGTACCAATACTTTTTCTGTCCGGTATCTGAAACTCAATCAAATCGCCCCATCAGAAAATAACATGTGGATAACAACAATGCAAATACAATATGAGATCATTTCTGTGAGGTGGCATACGCATTTGACCTAATACGCGAATCTCGAAACCCCTTATGACCATAGGCACTGACTCACTCACTCATGTACATAAATAAGTACACGTACTCTCTATATATGAAGATCTGTCATCCTCAAAATTAAGGACGTAATTGATCTGATATCATTATGGTGGATCTCTAGGGAAGCTATTAACACCAGTCAAACTTTTCCTTGCTGACACCACAGGCAGATCATTTTTATCAAACGCTAGCCAGAACAATCAAAGGGGGATAATCTGACACTTTTCGAAACACTGTAGGCTCAAGAAGGTACTCTGCAGTTTCAGTTAAAAGCCTTATACCAGGAGTGAGTTCAGCTTGTACTCAACCCAATTCACAAATAAGGGGGGGGGGGGACTTCCTTGGTCCTAGAATACTTCGCGGGCCATCCTTGGTTGCTCATCCCTAGCTTAGACTGAAACCTAACATACATCGGTATCATCAATATACAAAGTACTTTTGGAAGAAAGTCTAAAAATTTGCCTTCTCAGAAAAACACATGTGGGCAACAGCAATGCAAATAAAATCACTACAGGAGTGTGGTATCCGAATCTGACCTACTATACAAATCTCGAATCCTTTTTGACCATGGATTTGTCATTTGATGCAAAGCTGTAAAATTACATAAGTACACGTAGCACTCAGCCCATGAAAGAGTTACACGAAATATTTTTGAAGACATAGCGGATTTTATAGTGCCTTACACACCAGAAAGAACGTAAACAAATTAAGTGCATGCAAAAGAAGACTTGCACAGAAACGGACATTGCGTGCCGCACACGCGCATCATTCACATCACCAGCGCAGTCGTTTCTTCTACACTTCTTCCAGTTTTTCGTTTGCGGCTGAGTTCGGCGCGGTGTCCATCGAGCAGCGGCCGTGCGCACGCGACTTGTTCAGTCAGTCACTCAGTCAGTAGGACTCCTTCGTTCATTCGTCCGCCCGTTGCCTTGTTAATTGTACGCGTTTGCGAGGAGTTCGCCGCTCGTAACATTCGCTAAGTGGTCGCATAAATCCTCCCGTACATAAAAAAAACTTTGTCTATCCTGGCGAATCACAATTTTCTTAACAGGAAAAGTGCTCAAAACTGAATTCCTCCACCCGTGTTTGAAATGTGCGCGATTTACAACACTCTTCAGAAAGAAAAATACATGGAATATTAAAGTTCTTATAATGGGTTTATATCAATTGCTCACAACAGTAGTTGCTGATACTTAAAAATTAAGTATAAATTTTCAAAGAGGAATTAAGTTATTAAACTAAAGTTTAAGCCGGTGTTTTTAATTACTGTGTCTGTAACTAAAGATTCGCATAGATGGATACTTTTTTGGTTTTTTTCGTAAGTATAAACTTCCTGCCTCTATAAATAATACTATACCGTATTATACTGTAATTATTATACTATACATTATTATTTATACAGTATTACAATATGTCCATGAAAGTCATTAAGAAGAAAATACTGTCATAAATTGTAGCAAGAATTTTAATTAATGGAACTAGTGAAAAGAACCCATATTTTCCACATGTCATTGCTATCATAACAAGGAAGTACTTTTCTGTCCTGTGAGTCAATGACATGAAAGTTCGCTCGTGCTGAATGCATTTAAATTTTCAATTAGAAAATATTACATTGATAGAAGTTATAATTAATAAAATCACTGCATTTATTTTAAGTGGAGAATCGTAAAGAGGAAACGTTTTATGTGCTCCAATTGTTTTCGACTGTTTAATTCATAACGGAATATTGATGAAATTTTGGCTTTGGGCATTTAGTTGTGCCCTGTTTTGCTTGCTTTCTTTCTTATTCCAATTCTCTTCATTTTGTGTAAAATGAATGAGAATAATGTAAATATTTTATTTTCCTGGTCAATTGTATTTAATAAAGTTTCAAGAGTTTATTGAAAATAGTCATCATGCATGTGCTAATTGTAAGATTCACTATAAATTCATTCACTTCAATGAATTACATGACTTCCCTTGCACTTTGAAAATTTACTCAACATTTGCTGAATGCAATCATGGGCGCTCTTCGGACCAGGTAGGGAAAGTCCAAAAAACTTTATCAGTGTATTTTGTAAAAATCTAGCCAAATACAAAATTTCGGGTTTTCAGTGAAAGAAATGCCTATGTGACGGCGCCCATTAATGCAATAGTTTGGTGTTGACGAACTCTTCGTGAATCTAATCATGACGCCCTTCTGACAAGGGGGAGAAAAAGTGCAAAAACCGATGTATTTTGTAAAAATCTAAGCAAAAAACAAAATTTCCGGTTGTCAATGGGGAAATACCTATGTGACGGCGCCCATCACTGCAATAGTTTGGAGTTGATGATCCCTTCGTGAATCTAATCATGGCGCCCTTCTGACAAGGGGGAGAAAAAGTGTAAAAACCAGTGCATTTTGTAAAAATCTAAGCAAAAAACAAAAACGTGTATTTTCAAAGGGGAAAATGCCTATGTGACGACGATCATCAATGCAATGATTTGGTGGTGATGAACTCTTCGTGGGTTTACTGCGCGACTTATAATAAAAAACGATAGGCCTCGCATGGGGGGTATGATTCAAATGCCTGCGTATCGTCTGTGTCGTTCAAGGTCTACGAAAGTTTCCCACAGACGAAAAACATCGATATATGCACACCAAGCACATGGAGACAAAAAAGGCGCACGAAGAAAAGGAAGGTGACAAGGCGAATGCCTGAACCACATACGGCGTATAAATATGATAATCACGCGCAGCGACGTACATGAATGGATGGCCGGCACGCAGGCGAGTGCGGGAAAACTGGCGATGAAATGGTGAAATAGAAGCAGGCAGGCGCACGCAAGTTTAATGTCGATATCAAGGTTAAAAGTAGCTTTCACTAAAAATCGGTCTTCGATTGAAGTCTGCTCGTTTCTCTCAGGTCACATATGCGACAAATATTTGCGTAGGGAATCGGCGTATTTCTTGACGCGTATTTGTGCGCGCCTCTTAACCAGACGACGCTGTCGTCTGAATAAGTGGCGAACACCTGGCCGGTTTTGATGGATCGTTTTAGTGATAGCGACTTCGGAAGAGTTGACTTTACTTCAAGTTGAAAATACACATTTTTGTGGGTTGAACCACATGCCGATACACATGCAGCAACGAGTTGTCTCGTTCGTGGATTCGATTCTTGGAGCTTCCTCGATTCATGCAGAAGTGCAACTCATGTCTGCGATGCTCCGCGTTGACACACTGACCCCGATTCGCACTTCGGCTTCTTGCCATCGCCGTCGTGTGTGCTTGCTCATTCATTCTTCATTTTCTCGAGACACTCACGCACCTACATATTAGAATAAACAAGTGCCAACCGCATAATAATTATTTTCGCATACAGCGGAAACACGGACAGTATTGTGTATATAAATCAGGCTCGTTACTTAAAATTATTCTCTTTGAAACAGCAAAGACTCTAAATAGTTTAATGAAATATAATGAACTATACAGTGAAACCTGATTATAACAAAAAGACGTTACCACAGGTTAAGACAATGAAGTGGCTTCTTTTTTAGACAGAGGGACAAAAAGTTTTAAAAAAATATCTTTATCAGTATGCTTTGCGATAAAATCGACCAAAAAACGATATTTCGAAATTCCAGGGGGGGGTAAGGGTTCCTCTGCCCCATCTGACGGCATCCACAATTTACACCAAACAATAATTCGTTGTACACAAATATTTAATTCGGTTTCCGCGCCAGACAGGTTTCACTTAATGCAAGTCAATTTACTTTATAATAGTGGCATAAACCAACAGACACTGAAAATGTTCCCTTGAAGGCAGGATTCCGTTTATTGTAGGTTTGTTTGGGATTGTAGGGATTTTGTCTCTCCCTTTATTCCTCCTCGACCTCTTTCCCGTTTTCAGCCCATAGCCATTGTTGATACTTCTACAGTGGTACTATTCACTGTAGAAGTACCAACTTACAGTGTTGGTACTTATTACAGTGAAACCGGGTTGTAACGGAAAATCACGTGACCAACCAAATTTTCCGTTGTGGACACATTTCTCTTAAATACAGGTCAATACAATACATGAGGTTGCTATGATTTCACATATACAGGTTCCAAATAAGGCAGGTTTCCTTGTACTTTTCTTTGAAGAGACATATATGGAATGAAGCACAATATACAACTTCTTCTTCTTCTTCTCAAAACTTACCAGCACGCTAATTTTACAATAGAAATATTTTTCGTGTAATAATGAATCTAATAAATGGCAATTATTGTTGCAGTTTGGATTATCAATCATTTCCCTCACATTTTCATATGGTTTCGACTCTGGGACCGACCAAGGCGCATGTGGTAAACCCGTTCGCAGTTCGCGGGCGATGAATAAACCCCCCTGTGATCTGGCGAAAGAAAGTTACTGCACATCCGCAGGCAATCAGTACCCATGGCATGCTGTGCGTAGATTTATTCGAGAGAATCAAGGCCTTATGCGTCGGATGTACGGAGATGAGCGACACCTCGCTGTTTTAAAGGCCGAGCTGCATAATGAGGTCGAGAAAGATTACGACGCCGACGGGGACTACGGACAACCCACAACGTACTACCGCCAGCCGAGCGAAAACGACGACCTGTATCAGAACGGCGACTTCAAAACGCGCTACTCCAAACAGGACCACCTCCTCTTCGACGACAATGAGCTGTTTGATGAGGCCCGCTACATTCATCAGCAGGATCGCAAGGAGGAGATAATTCTAAACACCAAGTTTGTCTACAGCCAGGAACCAGGCATGCAGATTAAACTGAAAGAGGTGTTACAAGCACCGAAATTTACTCAGAAGCAACCGAAGGACGATGTGAAGCAAGGTGACCCACAAATAAATTCTACTCCACATCATCAGGGGGGACAATATAATACAGCCGGTGTCAGTCAAATCGAAAATGGGACCACTTTAGAGAGGAATCAAACTATGAGTGAACAACCTTTAAATCCTGAGCAAGTTCAGGGCTTTCAGGAGAAACAAGATGTCGGCATAAGTGAGCCTGTCGAAGGGCAACTTATGAATATTGAGAATACAGCTCATTCGAATGAGAAAGAGTTTGTGACAACTCAATCTCCTTCAATTACCTCAGAAACAACTAGTACTGCGGGTATGCCAACAGGTGTAAAGGAAAGTACAACGTCCCAGCAAGATAACATTCACCGGACCAGCTCATACAAACCTGAGACATTCGAACCAAGTGCAACAAGTGCTGATTATGACGAGGAGACCACTACACAAGAAACCTACGATCAAACAGAATCATCTGATATCAAACGTCCTGTGGGTGAAATGCTTTTCCAAGACTTCCAGGAGAGTAATAGCAAACCACCACATAAAGATTATAATTACAGCAATAATAAACTTCGTGGGGTGTAAGTTACTTTATTTTAATATAGCAAATCATGTTTATTGTTATTTGGTTTAACAGGAATGCCTGTCCAGTGAAAGAGGAAGTTGTAGCACCTTTCTGGGCAAATAACACGCGTGGTGAGGTGCTCGCCCTCTTGAATCTGTACCCCTTTGAGCAGTATGTCCATTGGGAGAAATGTACCTATGAGCATCGGCAGATGTACTGCCGCGAGGGATGTCGTTGCGAACAACAGTACCGTCTTCATCGCCTGCTTGCCTACGACCCGAATAACGAATGTCGGGGTATTTTCTCCGACTGGTTCCGTTTTCCATCATGCTGCGTGTGTAAGTGCTACGATATGCCGGCAGAATTTCGCGTCACCTCGCGCAGTCCTCGATCCCGCAAGGACCCCGAGCGTAGGGGCGACAAACCTGAACGCGAGAAACCCAGCACGTGGTTTGCCAAGAAGAAGCTTAATTTGAAGCACTTTAATTGAAAGCAAATATGCTGGAGATGTCCGTAGGATAACGAGACATAATATCCATAAGGCTCGTGCTAATTTATTACATGTTTAGTTACATTATTTGCAGAAAATGAGGCTTTAGGCGGAATCCTTAGAATAAGAAAGTTTGATGTTCTTCAGGATTATAATCTAATCGTGTTTTTCTATTAATTTGCATAATTTCGCATCGTTATAGTTTTGTTTTTATATTATGAATAGTTGTTATTTGTGCTATTAGATAGTACCTGTATTTTGTATATTTTTTGTTGAAATATTATATGTTTAAATAAATTATACCTTGTTAGATGATTATAAATAAAGATATTCTCTTACCTTTAATTTAATCGATCGTGGTGCATACATGTCTGCTTCCTAAGAGAGCCGTTTCTATCATCCCACTATAGGACCTTGGTAAAGGACAATTTCTACTAATTATAACGTGACGAAATATTGACAAAGGAAAAGCGAAAAATGTACGTTGTCCGTATGTCGTTATTGATAAGTATCGATACTCGATTTTCGATACCTCAAACGGGGGGGGAGCCTTGGGACCCAATCAAACATTAAAAAATCGAAAATCGAGACTATCTAGAAACGCTTAGGGATGCACAACAAAGTGCTAAAAAGAGGGACATTGGGTCACTAAATAGGTGTCAGAAGGCCGATGAAGTATAAGCCTCTCGTGACTTGCGACCATATTAGGTCAGATTGTTCTGCCCCATCTGACTAATGTCAATAAACCATATAACCTCCTTCTATGGTAGCCCACTCACATCATCGCTCCTGTGTTCTCAAAAATAGAAATATTTCAGGGATTGTACCAGCGCTAAGGCTCTCCCTTTTAAGGAATTCTCTCAATTTTTTCATGTCTTTGATTTTCTTGCTCCATTTACTAACAAGCATCTTTCTCAAATCCTTCTCAACTTCGGCTTCCCACTTACTCATCGGTCTTCCTCTTGTTCTTGCTCCGACTGGTTTCCATTTCCTTTCTGTACACGTGTTCTAAACATCGACTTTGTCATTTTATGATATCTGCTTTTAATACCTCTTCTTATTCTTTGCTCCCATTTTATGAATTTTTTATGGTATCTCCTTATTGTTAGATATTACGACGATTGGGCTTTAATATAGTTTAATTCGGAAGAATAATTTAATTGAACAATTTAGAATATGTATAAGATCAAGGATAGTCGTTTGCAATGATACTTCGCGATACTTCCGTTGGGCAGGCCCAACGGAAGTATCCTGAGCTGCAGGGCACCAGCCCCTCAGTAATGGCGCTAGCGCCATCTATTGGTGACGTTCTTAACATTATAAGAACTCTTCTTATTCTTTGCTCTCCTTATCAGTTCTCCATCCACAATTCTCGATAGTTATGTTCCTGATTATCCTTCGTTTGCATCTTTCGATTTTCTCTTCATCTGCTTTTGACATGGTCATTGTTTGCGCGGCGCATTTAATTGCTGGTCGTATTATTATTTAGTATAATTTTTTATAGGTACTTATTTTAATTTGCCTGTTTTCAGTAATATTTTATTCGCTTAAAATGATTTTCTTGTCAATTGTATTGAATTTTTTATCTCGCCTGAGTTCGTTAATTCATTGTTAATTGCTACTACAAGATAATTTAACACATTGAAAGTTGCTTGTTCCCAATTTAACTCATTTCACTATATGTTATGATCGCCTGCATTGTGTCCTAGTTAATTTCAAATCCAATCTTTGCCTTCTTCACTTTTTTCAGATTTTGGCAATTATTTCTTTGCTCTTATACTACTATAGTCAGCTATCCTTTATTTCTTACGGTTCTCTTTTTGTGTAATCTCTTCAGAATGCGGTTGACGAATAATCTGGCCATTAGTGTCAGAGTCCTTCTCCGAATCCTTTATTAATTTAGAATGTTAGAGTTTTTCAATTCGGCGATGTTGTTGTGTATTTCATCACCATTTCGACAAAACGAATGCAAGTAGTAGGGGTTAATAGAGACGGGGGTTCAGTCTCTCTATTTTCACATCGTAAGCAAGGTAGGAACATAACATATATAGGCAAATAAAACAACTCATTATTTAATGAAGTACATGAATTCTTTCTTTGGAAGATACCATAGTGCCCTATCCTAATAAATCAATAATATATAAAACATCACTAGTAAAAATATATAATATACAATATAATATCAAATATCATGTTAAATAATTCTTTTTTTTTGTTTACTCACAATGTTATGGTTTTGCTTATACATTTTGTTGTTTGCTTCGCTTTTGTCAATAAATAAAATTGCAGCCGTTCCGTTCTGTTTAATAAGCAGGCTCTAATGTGTGTGTGTGTGTGTGACGGGCTAAACTTACTAAACGAATTATTCATGAGGTAAATAATCACAACCTACATTCGCCAGGCCTGTCTTTTTGATTTTGCAAGATATATACAAATTACATTACCACGCGTCAACGAATTTACAAAATAAATAAATGCTGGATTGAGCAAGTTCAGCCCCCATAGCCAAATCAATCGACTTTATCAATGACATTTCAAGATTATTAAGAGGCATGGATGAAAGTAACTACAATCTGCACAATAAATCAATTTCTATATATTAAAATTGTGATAATGAATATTAACATAATATCACAATATTTCTCTTATTTGTATTGCTGATTTTTATTGAAAACATTTTTATAATTTTGACAAAAATACAATTTTCCGAATCTTTAATAGAAATCTGTATTGCACAGATTGAATGGTTAAATTTTGCCAGTGTTCTTAAAAATGAAACATAATACAATCACAGAAACGTAAAATAAAATAAACAGAAACAAAACAGAACATGTTTAAACGCATCGAGAGATCGATAGCTTCAACGGTTCGGTAAATTAATTGCG
>WSZQ02143909.1:12560-40678 GCA_019419845.2 Weissflogia rhopalogaster
ATATTGAATATAGGTTGCATAGTTTCTACGATTCAGAATTCTTAAATATTATATAATAATAATATATAACGTCAATGATCCACCATTGTGATTTTAATTCAGATTTCTACACACAAATTTGAACTTCTTTTAACCGATGACTGGTATTCTATAAAAACAATAATTGATAATCTACTTATTCGCGAAGTTAAGAAAGGAAAAATAACAATTGGGACGAAATTAATCATTCAAGGAGCAGAGCTTACTGACGGTGAAGCATGTCATCCTTTAGAGGTAAATTTTGTCAATGCAATTATTTTCTTCTAAACTAATATGGATAATACATTTAGACACCAGATCATGTTAAACTCAAAATCACCTACAATAATACGCGTCGGGCAATTTGGCACCTTCGTCTAGGCTATTACCACATTTCAACACCATTTCCTGTTGTATTGCGTTCTGTTCAACCTGATGGCGGGCAGATAGCCCGTATCAAAGTTTATGTCATGCGCATTTATCCTGTGAGATATATGGAAGAGTATAATGGTATAAAAAGTAAGTTTTTTAAATTGTCATTTATATATCTCAATCTAATCTAATGAATTCTTTTAAAGTTTGGAGAAACGCAAAATCCGAGGACAAACGTGCTAATGAATTTGAATGTGAACGTAATAAGGAGTTTGAGAGGATTAAGGGCGAAGTTTATGATGAGTACGAGGCAAATTTGAGGACGAATGTCACAAAAATGAATTCGAAGGACCTTTGTTCATTGCAGAACCCTAAAGAACTATATCTTTATATTGAAAGTTCAAATGACCCTGAGAGTATTTATGTACGTTTGACCATTTCTCCCAGTTATGAATTATGAAATAACCACTTATTTTAGGAAAGGTTAACGCCTTCACAAAAATCACTTTTGTTGGATTATAAGCAAAAGATAATGGTGGAACGACAAAGGGAAATTTCTGAACGTATTGCGAAACGGATAGACGAGAAATGCCTTTCTAATCGCATAGTCACACCAATGATGAAAGTTCTTGTAAGTGACGCGATGGAGGAAAATTCAAAATGTGTGGTAATGAATGTTTGGAGACCAACGGAAGAACAGAAGACATCACTTGAAGAAGGACATTGTTTGAGTATCTACAATATTACTATGAAGTAAGTACCATTAGTTTGAAAGACATTTTATATAGTTTTTTTGATAAGTTAGAAAGCTTATTATCATTATATTTGTCGGAATAAAAAACGAAATATTGGTTCATGTTCTTCTGTTGCGCTTATTATTATTGTTTGTACTTTTGCTTGAGATTAACAAAATAACTGTGGTGCCTAAGATTTACCCCAACGATGACTCGACCACGCATTCACGAGGGTGGTCATGTCTAGGCCGTAACCAGACTTAATTATCAGGCCTATACCCACCACTAAACACTTACCTTTGGATCGTTGAGCCTAAGTAATATCTCTTTAATGCCGCTTAACGGCCGATACTTGTCAAAATATCGAATGATTCAAAACATCAAAAAAAACTTAATTGAGACTAAATAAATACTTATAAAACTCAGAGATACATTAACCAGATAATGAGTGGTCATTCGTTCTATTCAGTTCTTTCTTCAATGATTAGAGGGAGAAATCATTATTAAGTACTTGCTCTAAAATATGTAAATTCAAACTTCAAACTAAATTGCCAAATTCAATATAACATATGTTCTCAAAGTCAGCAAAGACATTGCTGCAAAAGGAAAGGGTTAATTCGAAGTACCAGGTCGGGTTCCCGGGGCGTTGGGCCGGTATCCCAAAGGTCGCCGGTTCAAACCCGATCGGGGGCTTCAAATTTTCCCTTTCCCTGTTAAATTTCAATTTCAATTAATTAATTTCTTTATAAATTCATTAATTGTGCTAAATGATTACATGTTCTTCTTTGATATGTAAAATGCTAGTCTGTAGTCGTTCAAACAAGACTGTATGATAGTAGTTGTGCGAATGAGTAGGAAAAATCATTACTAAGTACTTGCTCTCAAATATACACTAAATAAATACTTATAAAGCTCAGAGACACATTAATCAGATAATGTGTGGTCATTCGTTCTATTCAGTTCTTTCTTCAATGATTAGAAGAATGCCTTTTGCTCTATATCCACCGGGAATCGATCGCGGGACCTAATTGTATTCTGCAGGTATATATTACACAAAATAGGAAACATACCAAATGAATTGTTTATCAGTGTTTGGGAAATGCTAGACCCAGTTTTGTGTTTTTGTACTTTTGTACACTGCTTAAAAACACTTCTAAATAAGAACTACATGCAAAGTTCGCGTCCTAACAAGTTGGGTTCAAACCTACATGAAAATATGCCACAGCTGTTGATAAAATCGATTCTCCCTTTCACGCATGGCTCTTTTGTGACATTTCTTTTTCTACAAATTTCATTTTAATAAACACAAATTGTCCAGTAATTAGTTTGTAATGCGATGGTCACAGTAGTCAATGGTCGGTAAAATCAAACAACAACAAAATTACGCAGAATTGCTTCGAATTTACAAATATTTAGTTTTGAATGTATAATGTATTAATTTAACTTAATAAAATCTTTTCATTGAATTTAGACGGAATAACGAACTGAGCACGTTGAGACGCACAATGTTTCAACCGCATGAGCCGTTGATGAATAGACGCTGCCAACGACAGGTACTTCCCATCTCAATGATGATAGATGTTTACCACAAACCAATGTTCAATGAGTTTGACACGATTGGTGTGGTAGTTGATTGTATCATTCGAGAATACGATCAGGAATTATGGCTATCTGATTTTACTGGCAGGTAAAGACCCAACTGTTGCGAAACAAAATAGGATTTACATTTTAAAATGTTTCAGATTGCTGTATGTGAAAATTGTGGATGGTCCTAAACACTGTTCTCTGCTGGATTCTATCAAAGTAGGGCAAACTATAACTTGTTGTAATCTTATTCTGCATTCACCGCAAACTGAATATGGACAAAGTGTTGCTAATCAGCATAGTACGATGTCACAATTTCCACAATTTAAACACCTACAAGAAGCACTTGTCTTGTTTAACTCACATTTGGTTGTAAGTAGTTTTCTTCATTATGATAAAACTTGAAATAGTTAAATGATTTAGGTTCATCCATTTGTTTTCATAGGATGTAAGTAAACTTGTAAATGAGTGTCGTCCAAGAGTTGAGAATCTTCGTGATACTGTGAACCTTAAACCAAATAATAACAGCTATCAAGAAGCTACATTCCTTGATAAGGTGAATGCTAATATATTTGATGATTCAGATGAAAATGCGACCTTGCCTACTGGTCTTACGATGCTTGATGTGCAAATGTCATTGATCGATACTGATAAATTTCTTTAGAGCATCCGTCCAAATCCTAATCTCTCTTATCTACGATGTTACGAAAAGGTAAAAGGTACTTAAATATGTTGTTTGTTACAAGAATTAAAGATATTTTATTACATCATCGCAATTTTGAAGTTGATCTATAACCTTGTTTATGATCTACCAATTTCCTTGAAATTGTGTTATGTTTTTATATTGCAAATAAATATATTTTGAACTATCACTTTTCTATTAACCCATTTTTTCGAATATTTCATTTACGAATTTGCTAGATTCGGCATACAATACAGTGGGTGCCTGCGCACCAAGGTATTGAAGGCAATTCTAAGGCGGATATGCTAGTCAAGAAGGCAGCGGAAACCACAATCCATGACTCTGAACCAACCTGTGAATTATCAAGGTCCACAGTGAAGGAATGGATCAAGAATTGGTATCGTACTAATCACGAGATAGCCTGGAGGGACAAAGGAGGTCCTATCACACAATAGAGCCCAAGAAATTATAAGGCTGAAAAAAGGCTACTTGTCAGTTTACTGACAGGTCATGCCGATATTGGCAAAGGCGACCTCACAAGCTGCAGACTATGTAAGTCGGAGGTGGAAACAACCGAGCACTTACTCTGCACTTGCGCATCCCTAGCACCGGAAAGACTTTCTTTGCTAGGCAGCGAGCAGTTAAGTCTTGCTGAATTTAAAGGGAAGTCGGTCAAGAAGTTTCTAGCCTTTTTTAAGGTTATCTCCGTTATTGACCCATAGTATTGATCCATGCACAATAGATCAAAGCTGGTCTCTGTGCTAGTGGTGTTGAACCCCCAAGATTGATGAAAAAAAAAGATTCGGCGGCAGTTCGTAGTCCAGTTCAACCAATTGCAGGTGGAGGTGCCGGTCATGGTGGAAGAGCACTATTTTCTCTGTAAAATGTTTCTTCTTCAATTTCAATTTCCCTGTGATATAGATCACTTAACCTCCGGAAACGGAAATCATCGCAGTAAACTCGCATGGGATGCACATTATTCACTTATCACTTGGATTCTGCTCGTGCTGCAATTTATCATACCTGTAAATAATAACTAACACTCGATGCCCGTTCTACAATATTGAACATCACCAATTTGATGCATTTTATTCCTTCTCTATGTCAGCTTAGGTACTTCTGAGAATGCCTTCGTCTATGATATTTTTGAAAATATACTATAAATTATAAGAAAAAAATAAGAAAACAAAAACCTAATAATGTATTATATTTTGGGACGATATATTTTCTTTTGCTAAGGATTGTTTCTAAGAAGAAATTATTTTGCAGTATAATAATAATATATGTTTATCACATTTAGGAATACAATACATATTTTGATTTGAATTGACATTCAGTACATTAAGCTCATTGAGGAAGGATTCCAGTATTTGAAGATTGCATAAGCAGTATAATACAGTGTTGAATACAAACATAACCGTGTTTGAAGGTTCGATCGTATTCTGGATGGATGTAATTTGTCTTTGATTCCGTTTGAAAAGCATCTTCGTATAATATTTTGATCGTAGTGTGTAAATAGATTGTAAATATGCTCAAATATATCCGATATGTCTGCTCAGGTGCGTGTTGAAAAAATTGGTAGGTCGAAAAGGAGATTATGTAAATGTAGAAGGTCGCGGGCTGTATTGATGGAATTGGTTCGTATGCGGGGTACATCAAATTACCTATCTAAATAGATGATATTTATACATCTGGCAAATATCATTCAAGTGAGTTCACAGGTGCAAATGTATTCGCAAATTTTAAACATTATACGTGTTTGTATTCTGTGTATGCTTTGTTTATATACTCTGAATATATAATATATACTTCTTAATACTTAATAATATATAAACTTTGAATCAAATGCAAAGGACTGAGTAGACTTAGATATTTTTTGGATTGTCTAAAAGTTCGTAAGTTTTATATTTTTAGCATGTTGTGGAGACTTCGTCCATAATTTAATCAGTTTAGTATAGTATAGTAATCGCTTTTATATTACACTATTTTCTGTAGGTTAATACGTTCATTGTTTCTTCGCTTACTAATTTTCTTTTTTCATCGTTTGCCACTCTTATAATCTTTTTTTAAATATATGTATTCTTTGTATGATACAAAATTTTTCATGTGAATATATTTAACACTAAAGTGTTTTTTCAATAGATAATAATTTATATATATATACTGACTTGTCATAGAAAAGTTATCTCAGTTATAAGAGCACACGATTAAGATCTAAATATTCAGATATTTTCTATATGTTAATGTTTTAATGCGTAGAAATAAGGTTAGAAAAGGCGCCGATCGCGGTTATGTACAAAAACTGATTGTTTTGCTGTGTGAAGTTTGTAGCCGAATAGAAAAATATATAATTAGGACTTTGAAAAAGTACAATAGCAAGCAATACGTAGTTTTAAACTCAAACTATTTCTATCTGTCCTCTTTTATAACTGTTGGTCGATTTTCGCCCGAGGTTAGTTTGCGAATCGTAGTTTTTGTTTCCGCACAAACTCCTGGGCAAATCTGTCCGTTGTCCGTGATTCGAGAATTTGCAAGATTGGCTGATCTGGAATTAAAGAAATTTCATGCAAGTTTGAGTTATTGTAAATATGGCGAACACATGGTAAATTTACTTCGTTGCTGTTGTTGCATGAGAATAAGGTCAACTGGTTTCAATCCGTGGAAGTTGTCGACGCCGAGGCCGGAGTCGGCAATTCCTGGGATCGTCCCCAGGGACAGGAACGCTTCCCCAGCAAAGTCGTTAGCCGTGAGCACATCATGATCCATCACCGTGAACGCAATCATGGCGCCCGGAGAACGACACTGCTCCAGAGTGACGCTAAACTCGAAACACTCGTCGAAGATTGGGTGTAATGTTTTCTTGTGTACGTTCGTTTGCTGCTCGTTGCAATGAGGGAAGACACGTGTCGGCAGCAGTTCGATGATGACGAACGGATCACTGAAACCGTTTGGATCCAATGGGATCACGTCCCTAGCTTGTAGAACCTATAATTAAGTTTAGATCCATTAAGCTTAGTTACATGAGTTTGACATAACCTTAATTTTGGTTAGCACATTTAGGATAGGTTCGTCTTATCACTTACTTCAACACAAAGTGAATCATGATTAAAATAAGCCCGTACTGCCAAAGCGCCATATTGAGTCGTCCCAGTCGTTAGTTGATCGTGTAATCTCTGACTATAGAACTTATCAATAAGTTGTTCTGTATCTGTCCGATGGTACTGCAAACGTTGTTCCACATGATAGTAATTTTCAGAGTGTAGGACCTCCATGCCAAGGCCAAGTCCTTCAGCATGGAAGAAAACAACCATTAGATCCAAAGCAACATGTAGTCTCTCGTGGAAATTGGGCGGTATCTCTTCCGATGTAGTCCCTCCGTCCATTTGAGCATTCAACTCCGCAAGGGAATATTCCCAAACTTCAGGGAGCACCCTTTGAAAGTTTTGTGGAAGAAGAGCAATGTTTAATGCTTGTAAGTGATAATGTAGGTATTCAAACAGTGGCTCCATTGCTTCACTAATCGGTAAAGAGTCGGGTGACCAGGCCAGGTGGAACATGGTCTTTTTGAGTGCGTCCTGCATCATCGGACCAACCCTTTGCAAGATATCCAATATACGCATCTGTAATTGACCTAGGCAGCTTTCCAATTGATTGGTTAGTATTACGAATTGCTCCCCAGCGACGGACTCGAGGTTAAGGAAGTCGAAGTAGTTCGACAGTAACGAGATGAATTTGAAAACGTACTCCATGTTGTTCACCGTAACGCACATATCGTCGGTAATTTTGAATGGGCCTTGCTTGTCAAAGTAACCACTTTCGGTTAACGTTTGATAGATGATGTCGGCGTATAGTAGAGCAGCCGAGCATATACAGTCTAGGAGTTGCGAGAGTAGCGAAATTGAATGGGCACGGGGCCATTGAAGAAATCGCCAAAAGTCCCGAAGTTGACAGAACATAGAGACTACATCCACTGCTGAAGAGTTATGCTTGACTAGTTTATCACCATCGCACGGTTTCTGGATTTCAACTGCTGCTCGGACCTATAATTTGTTCATATCATAAGACAACATTTTAGTTTGTAATATATGGTTGTTCCAACAATGGGTAAATATGATTGTTAAATTCAATTTGAATGTCGAAGCGGACAGTGGTACGGAAGGTTCAGTGTAGGTCAAGGGTCGATAACTTATTTTTGGTTGTGTCGGCCGAAAATGACGGGGGGGGGGCGGTTCCCCATTGGGTCATCCAATAGGGTACTCCCATGATTCAACTTCTGCAAGGAACTGTATTTTTCATTCCATAGAACTACATTGCAAATTTTGATTTGGAAGAATAAAAAATATTAGTTCCCAGTTTGTCGGGGAAGTTCTTTGCTTAGGAGAAGTTATAATAAGAACAGTTTAGTTTTGAGGAAGAACAGATGCAGCCACGTTGTGAGGATTAAATAGGGTTAATGTTATTTCTTCTTAAATTAGGTTAGGATGAACATTAAGTAATTATAATACCCTTTGAAGAGCCTTTCCCTTGCACACGGTCAGCCAACAACTAACAGATGGCTCAAACCATTCGTAACACTTGGGTAGGAGTAATTTATGATCGCCTCCGGAGGGTAGATGCTGATTGAACGTGGCCAAATCCTTCACCTCCAGATACACGGCGAAGATTAGGCGCATGTGGCCGGCACTGGACGACTCCTGCTGGTTGAGAAAGGAGAACACATCGTCGGACATGAGTTTGTCCAGCTGCTTGAAGACGACGCTGAAGTACGGAATACCGTTGGTGCTGTGGAAACGGTCGACGGGGGATTAATTAAGATTAGTGGATCAAGAGATTTGGGGGGACGCGCGCGCTCACGTTGTGCGTATGTATTGTGTGGTGATGGTGGTGTGTGGTGGTAAGCTTGTTGCGTGGACCCACCCTTCGAACAGGGGATGATAGTGCGAGAGCCCATAGTGGAGATGGTGGTAGATCTCGGCGCTGAAATCGATGAACGTCGCGTCGTACTCGACGTTCGGCGTGCGGATGGTATTTTTCATTAGCGCAAACCACTCGGGCGTGCCCTTCCTAATTGCTGCGACAATCTCCCCGCGGATCTCCTTGTTGAACGGGCAACACTTCCAGAAAGCTTTCTAGAATTGGGTCCAGCCCAAGCGCAGCATTAGTTCATTTAGTTAAGTTATTCTGTGTGAGTAAACGTTTCGGGCGTATTTGATTCTAACTAATATCCCTTCTGGTATAATCATTTTGCTTCATTTACATGCGGCCAAGCAGCTCTTTAGTTAAACTTTAAATTACCTACCATTGTTGAAAGATGCGCGAGACATCTTAGAAGACATTCCAGTCGCACTAACGAAGGCTGGTGAAGTGCGTTAAACAATTGACGATGATGGCGTATTTGAAGAAGCCATCTTTCTATTTTGTGAATTGCAAAACATACCATGAAATAAACATGATTTGCTTTAGTTTTACTATGTTTTATAGGTAATTGGATATGGGACAATTTAATGATTCTTATGCTATGGCGAAATATTATCTTATTTTAGTTTATTGTAGATAAATAACATATAATATTTGGGTTAGGTAATTGATATAATGTTAGGATAGGTAAAGTTATGTTGGATTATCTAATACTAGGTTAGATTAGCTAAGGATATGTTAGGTTATTTTATAGTGATGTTACCCAAATATTTGGCCGGAGTGCAATTTTCGTAATTTTGTATAATTTCCTAATAATGCCCGATCTAAATTACAAATCCATTAAATTTTCCTTCATTTCAAATAAGGGTGTTACTTCTTTAAGATGATCGGATTGTGACAGAAAAATCGGGACCAAAGTGAGTAGGGAAGGTGTTCTGGTGCGAGTGTAGGAGGTCGAACGTAATATCCCCATTCGTCAATTATCGATACTTCCAGATTTGACCCAAGTTATCAGGGGTGGAGTAAAAACGCCACAATACGCGGGATGAATTGTTGAAAAGTGGGATGTGTGATCTACATTGATGTTAATCATTTCTCATGGTAGTTAATTTAAAAAAAATGATTTCCTTAGGCTGTGTTTAGATGAATTCCATTTGTTTAGGGTGGTGATACCCAAAGTAAAATACGATAATCTATATTTTGGCAAGTTTCTCATTTTAAATAATTTTTGGAAAGGAGACACATGTGAGTATATTAAAAAAGTATTACACTCTCTTTCCTGTTGGACTAACTTAGAGTGTTTTAATGTTGAAGAAAATGTAAATCGTGCTGTTAATACAGGGAACTGAATTTTTTAAAGGTCCCTATCGTAATCTGTTTACTTTTAATTAAAAGATAAGTATCTCTAAAATTGCATCGGTTAATTCTGGAAAGTATCTCATGAACTATGCAACGGTGAAACGATTAGAATATGCAACGTTACCTAGCATCGCGTTGAAACTTTCCGCCAACCACATTTCCTCCTCGCGAGTCAAGTTACTCGTGCCCCACGTACGCTCCACCTCCGAGAGAAGGTGGAGCATCCACTTGGGATCTAATGACGTTTTGAGATACACCTTCGACGCACCGACGAAGCGTGCGATCGCCGTCTGCAACTCGCTGAGATCACCTTGCACGGCGTGTTGGTGGAGAATGGTCAACGCGGGACCAGGCAAATCTCCCGCCCACGTCCACGTGTCGCGATTCCAATTCCGCAGCTCGAAGTCGATGAACGCTCCGTAGAGGGCCTCGTGTTGCATCAGCTCCGTCCAATTATCGTCGTCCGTGCAGCCGCGATTCTCGCGTGTCGAGAGCCACATTTTGAGTCGTATGCGCCCCTGCACGCTGCTTCGCTGGGAGCGCGCCTCCAGTTTGAACCAGCCCTCCAGGCCCGTTGAGGGAATGTCCTGCAAGGGGATATTGACACACCCGAGGAAGTCGTCCTGTGAGCTCTGGCGCGCTGATTGGCAGACTTGCTTGAAGAAGCGGCCCAGCCCGCGCACGCCGCGAACTTCGTTGAGTTTACTGACTGCCTCCAACACTGAGCTTTCATCATCGTGATCCCAAATGTCCAGGTGGAGGGAGTCACTGTTGATGTCGTCTATGTCGCTAGAATGTCATTTTAATATACTATTTGAACCTTTAATATGTTTGTATATTTTGGCGATCTTATGACTGCCCTAATTATAGGAGGACGTGGAATTCTGAATTTTTTTAAAGCTTCAGACTTCCATTACCTTCACCCCAAATATTGTATTCTCCTAAATCCCTAAACTCATTTATGGACACATGCCCAGGGACCCTGAAATACTTTTAATAGGACCTTGCAAAAATAATATATATTTATTAATATTGTGACTGCCTTAGAGGGGGAGACGCCTTGGAGTAAATGTGACCGAGCTCTCAAGTGGGTAGTCACTCGTCTGCACAACATTATCTACGAGAGCCAAGATTGTAGGGTGGCGTGCTCTAGAACTAATTTGGAAGGGTCCCTACGAAGGATTTTTTTAAATGGACCTGCTAGACTGGACCGACCTGAATTTCTATTTGCTTTGATGTACATGTATTCATGCGAAACTGCTGAATAATTTGCAATATTCCTTATATAATTTTCTAACAATAATTGATGTTGCGAGTTTTGAAATTATCGATTACTCATAGAAAATTCCCACATTGTACACTATCCTGCTGGATATGGATTTGGGCGTAGACTCTAATTGGAAAACTTACAATCGAAACTTTTCATTCCATCGGGGATTCAATGTGTGAGGTTTGACGGAGGTGGCCCTGATGAACTTCGCCGGCAAAGCGCTGCCGATTGAGTCACGCTGCTCGCGCACGCGTCCATCCTTCCGCTTAAAACTAAGCTTAAAGCTATGATGCTTGCGCAGCTTTTCGTGATTGCCTAGATTGATTTGATTGGTCGTCTCGCAGACATCGGAGAGGGTACGGGCAGTAAGCACCGGTGGTGCTGGCGGTTGCGGCGACGAGGGTGCTGCCACCGGTTGAATACCCAGCATGCAGTATGGATCACTGAAACCTAACCAGAAGAAAATGATTTCAGAAAAAAACGCACACAAAGGAAATCTCCCACGTAAACAGACGTAAACATCCTTTATGTTAATCGAAAAAAAAACAATCAAACTATTAAAATTGTTCCTTTTACTGCAAAATATAATTTTAGAAGTTATGGGATAAAACAAAAAACGAAAAGAATCAATTTACAACGGGAATGACTTGTTTGGAATTGGGGCAAAAAACCAAAAGATGTATTTTTATCAGTCCGCGTTCCGAAAAAATCGACCGAAAAATAACAAAATCACAAGATTCCAGGAAATTCACAGTGACGTATTTCTAGGCGATCGCAAAGCGGTTTTGTTGGATCACTCAAATAGACTGGGAGATTACTCTTGGAGCAAAATTTGATTAACATCTGAGACAAGGTGTTCCCTTGCAACCATATTTTTTTCAGAGCTTTGAAGAAGATGATATCTGTCTGTCATTTGATTGCACACTCTACAGCAGCAGTCATCATCCGTGTAAGGATGTCAGATGTCGGACTTTCTGATCGACGCCCCTCCAACACGCGGGCCGCATGCGGATTGCTGAACATATATGTTTACTAAAGTCGAAAGGGACCTCCATTTGAGTGAGTCTAACCCACGGGATCGCCCAACTGTTTCCCATGCGATTGTTGGAGTCAGGGGGTCAGGAGTATCGGTAAATGTGTATACTATATTTGATAAGGGTATCAAATAGGTCAGTGAAATTTTGAAACATTTTGCGATAGTTAATTTAAACTATTAGAAAGTAAACAATTTTGTTAATTTAACAAAGATGGAATAACATATTGAGTGAAATTGATATGAATAAAACTGGTTCTTGACTGGCACATTTTAGCACTTCTTAAGAGTATCAAAACTATCTGTACCTCCATAAAACCAATGTCAAAGATATCACTTAAATTTAATTTACATGCATTTGTCCCATTACAGGACCTGTAGCTTTTATGAAACACAATCTTAACACGTCCTTTGAGAGTAACTTAGTTAATAAAAAATGAGATATTTTGTAGAAATACTTAAGAATAACGAGATAAATTGGTACAAAAACAGGTCTGGTCTCATGGAAAAATATAAAAGCATAATACAATCAATATCTATAAGTTTATGTACTGAAAAATATATAAATATACAAAATTTGTCTATAGAAAAAAAAATGTTGTACAGATAGCCGACGATGTTTGAGATTTAGTTTATACCAGCTTTTCTTTATTTTTCCGCTACCCAAGATGATTTATGTGTAGACTATCTACTTTCGGGATTGATGTATGATGTATGGCGCACGCCGCGCCGCATGCAATATATTCACGTAAAACAACTCATTTCTGTTTTATTTGTGTGTTTTGCGAGCTCTTGCTTGTTGCACGCTACAGATCGACCCAGCACAACCACTCAGCGTGGCACGATACACTAATATACATATTTGACATTCATTTATATCCGCAGCACCCTGTGTGAGCGCAAAAACATTGGCAAACAAAACTGGTACGAGCTTTAAGCTCATGAAAGTATGACAAACAACGAAGAAAAATATCCACCCCACGTTGAGACTGTGCTTCGGCGCTCGTTTCTTCAGCCCTAGATTCATGCGCACGTCTCACATCTTTCAATATCCAATATTGTATTTTCGGCACGACCTTACGCGCCTGAATACTGTGTTGTCGATGTTATATTTTCTTTTTTCGTTCACGTGAAAATACTCTCTGATGTGCTTAAGATTCTCTACCTTCGCTTCTAACACCGAACAAATTTGGTTTTTTGTATGCGAATGTTTGTGTTTGTGTGGGCTTTATTACTTTAGCATACTTTACGCAGATATTATTCTTTGAAGAAGTTGGAAGTAATAAAAGTTAATATTGTCGTTTGGAAAATGGTGTAATTTTTTCGTGGAAATAAAATATTTTCTTTTTCTGTGGAGATTGAAAAAAAATTAGAATGCCGTTTGGTATTTGTAACGAATTTCTTGCAATTTTGAATATGTTTGATATTGCAGCGAACGCCTAAGAATACCTTATTCTTAGACCTCTCTAGATTTGTGAAGACACCTGAATCTGGGTCAGTAACTTTACAAGGATCGATGAATACCATATATAAATTGCTATATTATAAACATGGAAAAAGGTTCCTGATTTGATCATATCAATATTCTATATTTCTACATTTAACCATTTCTTCCGTTGTTGGCAAATTTTTAGCAACGGAAGGGGCAAATTACATTTTTTCAAGTCAGGGGGGGAAGCAAAAAGCCAAAAAATGATATTTTATTTAGAAAACAAAACATTCTTGGAGGGGATCTCTGGCCCTCATTCGCTATAAATCACGCCATTTTTTGCCATGCTTACAAAAGCCAAGGACTACCAACTTGCAATCAGGATTGTCATTGAAGCATGCGCATAGGAATACTACTCGAGTAGTCAACAAATACAGGCTGTGACAATTGGCCAAGAAGGGTTGAGATCCAAGCTTACAGGTCTAGAACCCTTTTGTGTAATTAAATGTAATTAGTCATATTAGAGATGAATATCCAACGAGAATTGAATTCGGTAGAGTGTTCAGCATTATCGACCATAACGAGCTGAACATTTTTACTGGATTAATAACAGGACTTATGTACGGTACACTATGTAATAGACATGTCAGAAGATGATGAAATATCGATATTTTTCGAAATCAATATTTACAATTTCACGATATATCAATATCGAAATATCGTCCTGAAAATATCGATATTATCAATGTCGATCCAATCGAAACGCCCTCTGAAAATGGGTTTCAGAACTAATTACAGTTACCAACAATCTACAGTGATCATTAATCCACATGGAATCTCGGACTCATACAACAGTGTTACTAACCTGTATCCGCAACTTTGGAATAAAATACTATTTAGTATAATATGGAGCAATTAAATTATAGTAAAGTATATTTACATAGTAGAGAGTAAATCCTTATCAATTTAAAATCTGTTTCATTCTATTTTACTGGAAAAAGACATCACAAGTATATTTTTGGGGATGTATATTTGAGAATAAAATACATATACGCAAGCAAACAAGGAATAAATCATTTATGAAATAAAATTTATCTTATTCCCTTTTTCTGGAGGAATAACATTGCAAGTATAATTTTTGTCCAAATATTAATTTCGTAACATCTCTGCAAAGCAATATAAACTTGTTTGTCCATATTTTTTAGAAAGAACTTCGGCTGTTTTTTGATCTCACAAAGTATATTAAATCAAATAAAACTCGCCAGTAAAAACAGACATTTCTTTCGAGTTTGAATAGCCGTGCGAAGAAGTAAATAAAAGATAACTTCGTTTGCGAGTGGCTAGCTGGCCGGCATTTACGTAATTTATCGTCAAGTTTAATTACCACGATGTAGGGCCAAGGCAGGCAGCCATCTTGTGTCCTGAATTCTGAATCATATTTTCCACCTTACGCCATTTTGCAGCGAGAATCCCGAGCGAAGGAAAAAATTAAGAAGATCATAAATTTCCATTAAAGGCACGCGTCCCGTCCGCGCTAAACTTTTCTGTAATTTATCAAGAGTGAATTTTCCTCGCCAAAAAAAGGGAATACCAACTTTTTCAAATGCGAATCAACAGTAATCAAACACCACCATACAGATGACTCTATATTAGCTATTGTAATATTTACTTCCATGAAACGTGGTGTTCATCAATTAAATTCCAGTATTTCCTGACTGAACTTCCCAGAACATGCGTGTTTACCGTGTCGTTGTGTGATTTTTGCGTGCATAGAATTCAGAAATAGAACGTCACCATATCTACAAATATAACAATTAAGCCAATCTAAATAATCAAGAGAGTCTTACAATTAGATGCGCTGACGTCTAATTTGCACGGAATTTTTAAATCGTATGGAAACCCGAACGGAAACAAGACCACAACGTTGATATAACGCACTGAAAATTCACGCTCCACATTTTTTTCTTGTCTGTATGTCTAGCTCGCGCAAAACTGGCTTGGGAATCCCGCGGATCATGGCGCGTAGGTCGTCGAGACTGCGCCCGGGGCATTCTGTGGTTTCCATCGTGTGATTCATGTGGTCTGATGCGTTTTTTGGAAATCAAAAGCAGTTGAACCGATGTCAAATGGCACATGATTTTTATGAGTATTTAGTTAGTGTTCAACATTTAACCTAGTTGAAATTGAATGTTATTTGTGGTTACTCTTATCATTCTATGATTCACTGGATATATGAGGAAAATCGGCACTTAGGGTTACCATAATATGATGTATATGTTTCATTAGGTGCAAGGCTCCTTACACATAGTATAGATTATTTTTTAGATGGGTTATTATTATTAATATTTATTGTAAGAAAGCAACAGGGTATCGACTACATATTTTTTCGGCCCTATAAGTTATTATTTAACAGAATAAAGCGACAAAGATTGTCCTTTGACGGAGACAAGAGACAGAGATAATTAAACAAATAATGGGATGGCACCCAGTAAAAGAAAAAAGGTAGGTAAGGTTTGGTTGGGTAGTTTAGGTTAGCTAGTATATGATATTAGAATGCAAAGAGCAAAAATAACTTTTTGATAGTACTTTTTACGAAAAAGTCCAGAAAAAATGAAAGTTTTCAGAGTCCCCTCTCCTGAAAACTTTCATTTCGTGTCCTCATATCCAATAAGGTACCCCCTTGCAAAGCTGAAATAACAAGATTAAGAAGGATACTGTTGTTTTGAGTTATGAGTGAAAAATGACAAATTATATTAGGTTAGTTGGGAATTTATGTTCACTACCCCAGATTTGTACATACTATATATTAACTGAACCTGGTATAAATTGAATCACATTAAATCCTAGATAGCACCATTAAAATTCAATTTTAAAGCCGTAGAAAACCAATTTACAACACGAATAGATAATACATTAATTCCAAGGCAGTAGTAAATTAGTGTTAAGTTCATCTAAAACGCAGTCATCTATTAATGAACAACTAAAGCTTAATAAAATTCAACTAAATCAGATAAAAATAAAACATCCTAATACACCCTATGTAATTAAAAAATCCTGAATATTAAGTGACTGTAACGTTAAATAAGAACATATGTAATAGATAAGGTAGTCTAAAAACACGATCAATAATTTTGGGAATTACATTCTGGTAACCCCCCTTTTTGCCGTCAAATGTGCTAATAGAATGTTCGCGAGTCGTATAAATATTGTTGAACGCCAAGCGAATGCTTTCAATCTGTTCAATTCACTGCCAGGCGTCGCTCTGACCTCAGTGCAATATCGCCTGCCGCCGAAACTAAATTTAAACACCTTGCTCGAAGCGCGCAACAGTTTAAACTGATTCAAACTTGTGCAATCGCACGTAGCAAAGACTGCGAGTCATTTTAACACGAACATAAATTACACAAAATCTATATAACGACTCTATCTATAAACCTATAACGATTACCAGACTCAACAACTTTTGTCAACTTTTGTAAGATATCTACATTTTGGCTGTGATCTAGTGAAACCGATGGAATTGTGCTGTGCGTGCGTGTGTGCTTTAAACCACTAATCAAATACATAACTCGGTGCTAATAAATGTTATTAACATCCTGTGGTAAACAAGTAGACATTACAATACGGCAGGTAAAAATCGAAGGAGATAAGACGATGATTAATCAAGTGCTGATTATTCACAAGTGAATTATTAAATTATATTGTAATAAAACCGGCTTTTGCTGTGGACTTTGGTGAGGAGTTTATAAACACGCAACGTTTGAACAGAAATAATCATGGAAGGTCGTTACATCCACATAGTTTACGTACTTTTATGCTGTCTCATTTGTTTAATACAGGTAATTCCAGTTAAAATAATAAAGAAAAAAAAAACATGCATAATTCGTTTGTTTTATTTATAGTGTGAATTAAGAGCGTCATTGAATGGAACACTCGTCTCGGCTCGCTTGAAATCGGGCCCGGTGTTTCTCATCGACAGTAGGACGATCCTCGTCACGCGATTCTCCTACGATAATGGGAAACTCAAGAATTTGCAGAAGATACATAACAAGTGGTTCAAAGGCGTCGTGCGACGCGGCGACAACGTGACTGAGTACGTTGACTTGGAGTTCAGAAATGGGACGACGGCTCAGCTCACGGCGAATTTGTATTTGGCCCAAAATCTCTACCTACACCTGCCGGATCGACAGCGGTATACTGTGCGTGAGTTGAGTGCGGTGGCGATCATCAATCACAAAAACCGAACGAAAACTTCGGTTGAAATCACGCCGTTTGATTTGGAAAAGTTGCCAGATACTGATGATGAATACGAGTACACCAAAGTAAGTTAATTTATAAATCGCATTTCCGCAATTGATTTTAATTCCTAACCAGCTTACAATTAGACTGCAACCATTTGTTTACGTTAACTTTAGTTATGTTATGAGTCATACTTTTTTAGAATAAAAATATATATTTAAGTTAAAAAAAAGGCCACCAGAACAAAGTTTATTAAACTAGCTTCATTTGACTGCGAGTATTTTCAAGAACAAGACAAAATTGCATATTGTATTCAGTTTTATATTTAAAGGGCATTGTTTGTATAACAATTCTACACCCGTTCTGCTTTTATAAGCGAATCGATGAATTGTTATGTCGATGATGTGGATACTCGATGATGGGCACTGGCACTGGCTCAATGAACCGACCATCGATGAAGTAGTTTTCGATGAGTTCACCTAAACCCCATCGGTAGGCCACATACTTTTGGGTAGATTTTTTTCAATGGAGAATGCAAAATTTTTGAAGCGATGTTGCCAGAAAAATGTGTTTAAACTCTACAACGTATTCTCCGAGTCTCCCTTTTTGAGACTTGCATCACTTTTTTCCAGTTTCTTTTGCATCGCTTCTTCTACTTCTTCCCTAGGTCTACGCCTAGGTATCTTCTAGTTCTATCCCCTTTTCTCCTCCTAGTTCGTGTCCTGTTCAATAATTTGAGGAGGTCAATTAATTCGGTTAATCTCAGTTAAGTTTGATTTAGTTACGTTATAATAAATAGATTAGATTGAATTAAGTCAGCTTGGATTCGACGAACAATTATTGAACCAACCAATTTAGGTTTCATTATTCATTTTTTATTCGAGAGCTACTGTGTTTTAGGAATATAAGCATACAAAAAGAAGTTAATTTTCATTAATCCTTTTTACCTCAGTCCATTGAGCACTTTTGTATAATAAATCCTTCGACTATTGAAAAAAATAGGTATGAAAAAGAACACTGTATGAACACTTATTCGATGATAAATGAGTTTCGTTAGAATGGAAAATTACCTAACGGGAAATTGTATGTAATAAAATATTAGTAAAATCGAGCAAAATTAATTTTACTTATTTTCAGAGTTAGGAGCTATTTATCTTAATTTGGAATATGACATGGCACGTAAGGGCAAGGGGCGAAGTCGTTTTATTATTGAGTCAATAATGGGTTTAATTGTTAATGCTACTTTTATTACTTTATCCATAAAAGAGAGTCGCAACGTCTACGATTCAAATTAATATTCAGTAATTGATATTATTACGATGATATTACTCAATTTAATTAAAGTAGTGTTACTTAAATCTGGCAAAGAACTGAATATATGGGTGTAAATAAAATATTATACAATACAGCATTTTGCTAACTCGATCTCGTTCGAGTAAGGATAAATTTTTGACAAAGGGGACTCCACCCCGCTTTGACTTCTCATTTTGGCCCTGATTGTGAGTTAAATTTGTTCCTTTCCCCTTCTAGTTCGGTCAAAATTTCATATTTGCTTCTTTGTGTGTTGCCAAAATTTGAAATAGTTAAAATCGGGTGTGGCTATCTCGTTTTTGTTGGGTAAATAGTGAGTTACATTATCAATGCCAGTTTTATTACTTTATCAATAAAAGATAATCTGAACGTTTGCAATTAAGCTAATTAATATTTAGGAGTTAGAGTTATTAGGGTGATATTACAAAATTTAATTAAAGTATTGTAATATTAATTCCGCAAATGACTGTATATATGGGTGTATATGAAATGTTGAACTATACAATATTTTCCTGACTCGATCCCGTTCGAAAATTGCTGCAAAGCGGACCTCTAAACGGGGTCTCCCCAATTTGCCTTGAGTCAAATTCTATTTGTTCTATTTCTGTTCTACTTACGTTAAACTTTCACATTTGCTTCTTTGTCTGCCCCCCCAAATTTAATAACTAATCATCACATAAATTAATTTATCAGGACTTGAAATAATAATACTATTATATTAACAAATAATGAACATTTTAAATATTGAAATAAAATAATTGAATCTATCCAACATTTCAGAATAATTCATTCGTCTTCGTATACCCAAAATGTTGCCCGCTCTCAGATTACTGCAAGGATGCGAAATGTTTGAAGGGTCCACCACAACATGTGAAAAGCGTTGAGCGCTTTCCCGTGCATGAAAAGCGCATGATGAAGTACAACACAGAACCGATGCCTACGATGGCGATACACTACGATCCGTTTTATCTGCACCAACCGTGTGCGAGTAATCAAATGTTCGACATATCCGATAGTGACGTCGTGCTTCTGTCGAATAATGAGTTGCTGATGTCCGACATCAGTCGACCGCAGTTAGCATGCATGGAGAACTCTCTTGACGACGATGGGGTTTTGCGAGAGAAGGTGTTCATTTGTTTGGAAGACGCTGGCCTCGATGATAAGGCTTTGAGGGAATTTTTCTCATCAGGTAATTATGCTACTATTAGATTTAAGACTATGTTCGAATGTTTCAAAACAAGGTCGGGAATACCTTTATAGATTTTGCGTTTCTTTGTACGTTTCATTTATTCTTATACTTGGTAACTATAACAATATTTATTAGTATAGTAATTCTGAACGGTAACTGTTTTTAATTAATACATAATTAATACAGAAGTGTAATCCGCTGTTCGCAAGCCACTCGCTCATAGGCCGATGTGTTATTAGTCCTCCGAAGAGGGGGGGGGGGGAGATTCATAAAGAACAGTCATTACTCAAACTATTAAGAATGCTTAATGATAACCATTTTCCCTAAAGAAAAAAAAATGGTGATAATATTCTTATTTCTTTTCTAGGATGGACGATACAACCGCAGTCATTAGGAGTATTAATGTTGTATATAGTAATTATAGTTCAAATTAATTAAGAATTAGTAAAGGTATACAATAAATATTTATTTTTTTAATTGTAGTGTTTTTGTTCATAAAATATGTGCCATGATGTCAATGTTCCTTAAAATTTGATATTTTTTGTATGATTTACTGAGCATCGACAACTTTGATCATTAGCTCATCTAATTCCTTTTCAATGTAATTAAGCACATTAGAGACTAATAATAATTAGAGTCAAAAGTTATCAACCATAGGCCTGCGCCACTTGGCTGGATATTAGATATCTTCAAACAATAAATCGGCGAGCACTATTTTGATTCATCTTATTCTTCGCATTTGTTTTAACCAGACATGTTATATTGTAATTTACAACATTGTATGCCTGGAATGACTAAATTCATTTCCAATTTGTTATGTAATTGAAATATTCAATGATTTAAGACAGGTGTGACAAACTTAAAAGCTATAGGCCAAATAAACAATACTTAAAAAACAATAGATTTAAATATTTTTATTTCCAATAGTTATATTGCTATATAAAGTGTTCATCTCGGTATATTAAATATGTATTCATATTGGTCCACTTTATAACTATTATTTATAATTATTATATTAAACGAATAATAATAATTTGAAGCGTATATTTCAAACAGTATTCAATGAAAATGTGGTATCGGCATCATGAGGTCTTCTTTCATGTAAATCATTTTAATAAAATGGCTATCATAAAACGTTCTTATATTAAAATACCGTGGCTTGTTACAGACTGATGTATTTCTTCTATGTACTTTTTTGCGAACTCGATAATACCTCTTTTTAATAGAATTATCAATATTGTCAAATTCAATTATACTGAAAAATTAAATTTAGATTGAACAAAATAAATATTTACTTTCTTATCACAAAATATTTTTCGATTATCAAATACCTCCTCACATACTAAATGTAATAGAAATGGGACTATACTTGAATCTTTTCATCGTTTAATTTATACAATTTTCAGCCATGGAAATTTAAAAATACAACATGAGTTGTTTTTCATGTTTCATACATTACCATTTTAATTTTTTCTACGAAAATTTGGCCAAGCCTTTCTGAAATATAAAGCTCCAACTACCAATTTCAGGATCCGACTTTTTAAGCCTAGTCTTGTCTGACCAATTTATTTAAACGGAAATGAAGCAATTTCAAATATAACTATCTCCATTAGTGCACCCATAAAAGCTCGAAATCTGCAATCTTAAGTGTGAAGTCTCTCTTGTATTACAGTATAGTTTTACAAACTTTATACACCGAATTATATTCCTTCAGGAAACCGGAAGAATGAGTGTAGTATGGAGTCTAAATGTAGAGTCGTAAGGTATGAGGAAGACTACTGAGAATGAAATTTAAATCTTATCAATCCCAATAATAGGAAAAAATCAAATAATACGAATCAAAATAAATATTTATTTTCTTATCACACTGCATATTATCTATACTGATAATGGATATCATGATCTATTATCATGTCAGTGTTCCAATGCCATTCAAGCCGATCGGATTAGCTTGGTGTCTAGAACTAAGGTTATTATTTGCAAAATGCCTCCAACAAATACTTACATATATTTAGTTATTGGTTTAATACTACTTCAGTTAGTAGCAGCTCAGGTGAGGACGTACGACCACACCCACTGATTTTGTTTTGATCATAATATGATTCAGCTGTTACCAAAGCCGTTACCCAGTAAAATTTCCAAGGATCGGCTACAATCAGGACCGATTTTCCTTCTTGACACACGATTAATCCTCATCACCCAGTTCAGTTATGTGAATAAGTGGTGGAAGAACGTGATAGCTAAACACAACAAATGGTTCCGGGGACAGCTGGCGAACGGTACACTGATTGCTTTGGAGTTTGAGTCAGGGGAAGATGCACAAATCAAAACACCTTATTATGGGAGCAATATAATTTTACGCGTGCCACCGTGCTATGATTACACAGTGCAAGACTTGAATAACTTAATGATAATGAATGAGAAGGATCAAGTTAAAGTGCTTGTACCAATTCCGGAGAGTAATAAGGAAAATTTGCCGGACCATTATTTTAATTCACCATTTCAAGTAATTACCTGCTTTCGACTCGTTTGTTTCCAGATTTTATGTTATCTCTGAGTTCTCTAATTGGGTAACTGTTTACAGGGATATACAAATATGTATATCTATCCAACTTGTTGCAATTTAAACGTAATTCCGAATGACCATGATGAGTTTTGTTTGAATATGACGGTGGATGATATAAAAAATGGTTCGAGAATTCCTATTCATGATGTCAGGCATACGAACTATAATTTGACCCCGTTCAATGAAACTGAACTTCATAGAGTGCCTTATTATTCACATCAAACCTGCGACTTGTTTGTACCTTTCATTTGAATTTGCATGAATTTATGTTATGCTTCGGCCCTCTACATTCTTTGTATTTTTAGGGTTGAACTAGAAGAAGATTTTGACCCAAAGGTGTTAAAAGATGGACAGGTTTTCGTTAAGCAGTTTCCATACGTGCAAATAGCCTGCATAGAATGGTTACAAATGGATAATGGCCGATTTGCTGAACATGTTTTTAGCTGTGTCGAAGATTTTGATATGTCATCAGGACATAATCTACGTGCGCAGTTTTATTATATTTTTTATTTATTTATATCTGTAATTTATTTCATTTTCTCGTAAAGATTTTGATAATATTTATAAATATTTGATTGTAAATATGTGTTCACTTCTCTATAGAAGAGTGGGGACGAAATTAAGTAGTGCGACCCAGAGAACTGAAAAACACTTGAGATTAATGGGATCATAACGTACTTTCATTGTCACCGCCACTTTTGAGAAGCCTTTGCTTTAGTTTTGAATGAATGAGTTGTAAGGATAGTTTCCTTCCTATGTTGAATATTGTGCAAAGAATGACAAAGTCCATTCAAACGTGGGGAAAGCCTACAAATGGAAACCGTGAGGGTTCTTTAAAGGGATTGGATTAGGTTTAACAATTATCTGAGGTGGAACCAATCACTGCGTGGATACCCAACATATGGAAAGAATGGAGCAGTCATATCGAAAGAGCCGATAACAGTATGATTTCAAAACTGCCCGGACGGGTAGAGTTCAACAGGAAAATGAAGAAGAAGGTGATGCGATTTTTAAAGAGATCAATTAATACCGAAGTGGAACAAGCAAACGCTTATTCTAGAAGAAAAACTATCTAAGGTACACAATGGGAACATATACCAAAGAAGCATAGTACACTTGATAAAGACGTAGTGCCTTGGGCCGATGCATGGTCCTTCCTTAATTAAGTTCAAAGTTAAGGCCTTCTTCTTTCACTCATATTTTCGCTCCATGTTGTAGGCAAGTGGCCTATGACTTTGCAGATTTCATATCTGGGAATCTGTGAGTATATATGTTTCCGCTTGGGTAGATGTCTTATTTCCAAAAAAAGATCCTCCGCCTTAGTGTTGTGGTCAGTGCAAGTACATTTGAGAATGCCAACACTATGATTTACCAAGTTCACATTCGGAGTGTCGTTGTTATTATCTGCTAGTAACATACTACAAATCTCTGGTTTTATAATAATTCTTTTACTGACAAAATATGCCTTTCATAAGAGACAGTTAGAAACAAATGCTCAATAAAATAATAATCCTCATTATTACCAGGAGAATAAATTACAATCTTCAAACAAATACCATTTCCATAAAGATTATTAAATGTTGTAATTACTCACCATTAGCATCTTTTGCCTCAAGCCCTTCCGCGTCCAAGACGACGACGCTGAGTACGACAATAGGCGGTTTCTCCTCGCCAGCAAGATGAAGCATGCGGTAGTGTCGATCCGGCGGCACATCGAACGCCTGCTGCCCGTAGAGATAGAGATCCTCCTTGTAATGAGCGTATTGTCCTCCAGGCGCCGGTGCCCCCACCTGCGGAAAGGCACAACAAACAAAACAGGAAGAAGAGAGAGTCACAATAGTAAGGTGCTTGATTCACTCTTCCACGCTAGGACAGGCATAGAATGAATGAGGGTCAATTTGTGCCTTTATGTACTTCCACGAGTGCCATCAACCGCCAACTGCCACCTTCCGCAGATGGCAAACATGCCAAAGTGGTTACGCTTTACTGGCGGAACGTGTCGCAACGTCGAATATACAGCGCTCTCACGTAAAATGTAGAAACGAATGTAACACGAAAAAAGGACAGGTCAAACAAATTTCCGGAATAGTCCCATTAATCGACTTGCACGACCAGTATCATACTGTCAACGCAACCGTTTGCAATACAGAGTACTTTCGGTAAGTTGGATATAAATATTCCTGTATAAATGTAGCAGGACATGAAAATATTTACTACTTACGGTATTTGCGATCGTGTATAACATCTCCACATACAACTTATCTCGCTCGGTTTGCGAGAGACTGCAGTCGATTGGGGTAATGCCAAAGTCGGACTCGTTAAGATGCTGCTCAAGGGCTGCTTTCTCTCCGGCTTTCTTGATCGCCACACGTTGGTTTTCCTGTTTCCATGCCAACGCCGCAAAACTTTCAAAGTACGAATTGTCGATTTCTTGAACTCTGCATACAAATGTTCTCTAATATTATTCAAGAATATAGACGATTTTCGGATATATTAAATTTAAAGATTGGTTTTCCTGAATTGGGTTGGGGGATTTTTAAAAATAGACAAATGTGTCTATTTATGTGTTTCTGTTTATAAATAACTTCTTTCCGGTTTAAATTTTATCATGGGGACTATTCAAAAAAATAATCTGTTCATTAAAAAAGTCGGGTCATTTTAGAAATGCGGTTGTTAAAAAGCTGGATGTTTGGTCACCAAAAGCCTAAAGGGAAGGCTTTATCCGGGATCTGGTCGTTAAAACTATAAAGAATATGAGATCTGATTAACTAACAACAAATATCAAATCCTATGAACTTTAAATAACCATTGTACTCAAAGGCACAAAGTAATTGTCTAGAAAAATCAAAGAGTCAATATTATCTGTCTCTGAGATGAAAATTCTTAATATTACGAAATCTGCGAAAGGAGGATAACCTTCACAATTCATATATTTTCAAAACTAGGAAACGCAACAGTTACCTACACAATTAGGTTACGCCAGCCCAAAGGCGGATTAACTTGGTTATGTTGGACGGAGTTATGAAGTACAAATTTACATACCCAGAGACAACTTGATGATCAAAATCGGGCCAAGACAATCTCCGGCAGCAAAACGTCTGCCGCATATGATCCGGCGTCGCTTTCGGACTCTTCTGGCGAAAACTGGCAGTCCTGCGAACTGGAGGCGCTGGCACTAAATTGTCCAAAGTACTCCGTCGACTTTGCACCAATGGACTAGCCCCAGGCGCGGGCAGAACCTTCGGAAAACCGGGAGTATTGCTATCCCCTGAAGCGCTGCGTGCTGTCGAACCCGGCGTCGGCGACTCCGAACCACTACCCGACTCGTTTCTGCTGAAGGAAAATCTGCGTGTGTGTGGAAATCGGCCCCCCCCGTGATCGTGTTAGAATGAATGAGCTACTGATATTACAATAAAAATAGAGAGATATAAAATATAGGCAGATACAAGAGGATCTACAAGGCACACGCATGCAAAAATCAACGAAGAAAAGAATGATGACAAGGTGAGATTCCTGGAAGCTAGAAATTATCATTACAAAAGCATTCTAAGTGATTTTAGTTACCTTTTTGGACTTAGCGTAAGTCCAGCGACGCTGTTGCTTACATATTCCTGCAGGGCGCTGAAGAAACTCATCTTGAATGTTTAATGTATCTTTAAGTAATTTCCAAGGATGTGCTGTAAACATAAAACATTCCAATTTAGTTTCAAACGTAAATACAATGTAACTTTGTAATTAGAGGTAATTTTCAATATTTGCATAGGCGACCAAATTACACTTTAAGTTAATATACTTCCAAGGTGTACAAGTGGTTATTTAATGCCCTATGTATTTAGAGGCAGTTGGTATTCTTATCGGTGGTAGTCGGTAGCTGGCGCCGTGTATCTTGTTTCCGGAAACCCCGGTGTGCTCTTGACTTTCGACATTAATGCATCGAGGCGTGATGCTTCGCGTGCCGGGCACCGTAATAACTTCCACGAAAGCCTCTCCCCAAGGACGATGGCGGCACGACCTAACGCACGCCGGCGATATTCTCGCTAGCGATAAAACTTCACCGCCAAAATCCAACAAATGGCGGCGAATTATGGTCGAATGTGCAGCGCTATGAATATAAACGAGTGCGTTAAGCACCATCCACCTCCGCAACGATAGTATTTCATGTTGATGACAAAGATCATATGCTTAGCATGTCGTTATGAATGTTATCTCAAAGCATTTTCTTATGTATCAAAGTCCCCACAGTCATTAACATACTTGTTAGCTGTGATGTCACACACATGCTTAAAGTTATACAAGATATTTTATTAAATGTTGTATTTCGAGAAAGCCATTGTTAGAATGTATCATCATTGCGTTGATAATTCAGTCAAGAATGACTTATTAATTAAGATTAGATTAAGATAGATTAGAATATTTTGGATTTTATGTCAATAAGAGTTTTTATATCATTAAGGTTTGGCTAGAGTAATTTATTTGCAATAGAATACATACATTTAGAGACCACATATTAGGTTATATAGGAGTTAGGTTGGAATATGCACGATAGAGTAAAGAATAAGCTAGAATTTGGCTATGCAATGTCTACATTTCACCAAACCGGATTAGTTTGTTACATTAGATTAAGTAATTATATTACTTAGAATAAGGCTAATTAAATAGCCAATCGATATTAAAGGGAATATAACCAATTATTGTGATTATCTTCAAGTTTGTTAACTTGGAAATGTCTGATCAAAGTTTCAAATAAACATTCCAAGAAATGTCGAAGTTTTAACCCAAGAGTTATTTATTACTTCACTGATTTATTTACTAAAAACTTTTCAAATTCGTTTTTTCTCAAAGCCATCATTTCAAATAGATAACAAAAATATCTCGAACCACTCAATCTTGATGACTTTTACTTATTTGTAGTAATTAAATTCATTTTTTAATACATAATCTAGCTTTGGATTTTTTTTCAATTGATAATTTTTGTTGTATGGGCACAATATGAATGTATTTTCCGTGAAAATAGCTACGTTTAGGTCCCGCCAATAATAATAAAAAATATATTAAATGAGATTAAGATAGGTTTAGACAATTATGTATTATTAAAAAATCAATTTTTTATGTAAAGTTATGCTCCGTTTTGCTTTATACTTTGGCGAGGGGAACCGTTGTCCTTGGTGACGGTTGGCACACATTGCCAGTTATTAATAATAAACAACAATATTTTCCATAGTGGACTGCAATAATGAGACTGAGAAATTTATATTGTAGTGTTGTTTAGACCAGGCACGGCCAACAGCTTTTTGTCACGGGCCGGATTGAAAAAAAAAATTTCGCGGGCCAAGCGTAAAAAATACAACAATTTTAAAAAATGAACAACATTTTATTATGAAAATATAAATAATATAACAAATACCTATATATAAT
>WSZQ02144020.1:22432-40670 GCA_019419845.2 Weissflogia rhopalogaster
ACGAATATTCAAGCGTCTCCTTCGAAGGGCCATGTAAAAATCCGTTAATTTGAAAAAAATGTGAATAATTGTCAAAGTTGCGTTTGCTTTGAAAGAACATGAATGATCTGGTTCGAAGGACCATGACAAAATGTTTTCCTCGAAATGACTGTACTTAATTTTATATCAGTTTTAGTTTGGAAATTATGTGAATATTAGCTGCATCTACTTGCAAGTAGTGCTAAAGTAGTCTTCTGACTATAAAATTTTACTTTGTAAATGTGTGTATAATTGCGAAACGCAACATGCCCGAAAGGACCATGAATGATCCGGTTCGAAGGTTCATGAAAATAGTTTTTGTTCCAAATGAATGAGCCAACATTGACCATAACTAATTTCATTTAAAAAATGAAAGTTTGATTTTTTTTTGACAAATAAGGATGAGTCATGTGTTTAGATGCTTACATTTCACATTAATCAAATGCGTTAATAAAAATTATGAAATAAAAAAATGTGCATGTGAAACACGTTTAGCAAGTTATGAGTTATTGGTTAGGTTATCAGCATGCCGTCAGCAGCCATCGGCATATTACCAAGAGTGCAACCTTGAGTGATCAACACGAGAAAAAGTAAATGTCACGCTGCGACGCGAAAGAGGCTAAAGAGAAGCGTCGCCATTTTGGTCGACAAAAGTTGCCACCTTTTTCCCGCTTCTTGTCAACATTTCAAAAACTCTTTTTCTTCAATTTACCTTGAAAATATTCATACGTTTCGAAATTTGAATGAAGTTTTGTGCAATGGATTCTTTATGAGGTCCTTAGCAGTGACGCACGTTTTTCCAAACGAAATACTTCACCCTTTGACAAGCTTTACAAACCCTTTGTTCATTCATTTAGCTTAATATTTTCAAAATCTATCGTGGCACCGTGTGCCTACGATTACATAACAACCACAATTCTGGTTTAGAGTTCGCGCTGTCGAGGCACGAGTAAAACGACTTTGTTGAATCGTGCGCGTGAAAGTAGTCTTTATATCACATTTATATCAATGCGCTGCTTACTTGAAGTCGCTTCGAGTTCATGCGAAAAACTGAATTACACTTTTTTGCCGTACAATAGACAACGTTAGGTAAACCTCGTTACAATGTTGTTAAAATAGATAAAACGCAATTTAAAGTTATACCATCTAACTCAATCTCAAATATAACCCATACGCTTTATCATTTTACTTTATTTTTTCTAAATTATCGGCAAATGTTAATTGTTTAAATTTTCGTCTAATAACCAACTGTCGAATAAACTATTCACAAAGATAACCTCCAAATTTCAAATCGATAGCTGCAGTATTTTCGAAGTTATAGCTCATAAAGTTCATAAAAATGTTTTTCTCAACTTCGTTTTTCGACATTGCGTACACGATTATGCAAATTCTACTGAACCGATTTGGTTAAGCGATAGCTCATTTTACAGACAATTAAATTCTTTAGAATATGACGTTAATTGTTTTTTGAAAAAATGTATACTTATATTTTTTCCGTATTTTTTAAGTTGAGTTTTGATGTGAAAAATGCAGTTTTCACTTAAAACTCTATAAAAACGTGAAATTTAATTTTTTCTTAATAAAAACTCGACGTAATATTCAAGGAAATTTTATAAACTTTGCAGAAATGTTTAGGTTTCTAATTTTCGATGGAAATTAAGAATGCTAAAGTGTACGCAGCTAAGCAACTCAAAAAAAAATAATAATTTGAAAAAAAATAGACTTTGCTTATGAATTGTTAATTGTTTAAACTTTTGCGTAATGACCAACTGTCAAATAAACTATTCATACATATAACCTCCAAATTTCAAATGGATAATTGCAGTATTTACGAAGTTATAGGTCGTAAAGTACATAAAATATATTTTTGACACTCATCAACTTTAAATGTGAAATGTTTAAATGTGATGTGATTAGTTTGACACACTCACAATCAGTAACATGGACTGGGTGTTTCAAAAACACTAACCGCGCTATAAACAGAGAGAAATTGTTACTAAACGGTTCAATTTATTAATTGAACTGCGAATGCAAATTAAATTTAAACTTGATATCAAATTGTTTAATATTGTATCAATGTACAAGTGAATCGTGCCTAGATCAAGACAAAATTTATCACTAGTCCTTCAATCTCGAAAATGGGACAAGTTGGATTTTGATCGGAGCGTGGCATTCTTCGGTGAAAAATGAGTGAATGTATTATAATGTTAATCTAAATTTAATGACACTCCGATCACCTATTAAATGTCATTACTACCAACTTGCTATAACTTTTAAGGTGAAATTAAACTGGTGTTTCTTGGGAAACTATTACACCTTTCCAAGTTTCCAAGAAACACCTAGTCTATTCAAAACGCAATATTAATGTGTTTTCTAGATTTAAGAATATTTGTTAATGATTATTTGTGTTACAATTATTAATGGTTACATGTATCATGTTACAATTGCAGGTAAAACACGTAAAAGAAACTTTAGAAGGAAAGGTTCAGTCAAATAATTGCCTAGATTTTGCTATAAGTTAACAGGTTGTGGTGATTCCCACCACACTTTGGCCTACTGTTGTAGACATGTTAGACGATGATGAAATATCGAGGAACACCATCTGTATATGGGTTATAATATGACAATTACAATAATAAATAAAAGTAGATCAATGTAGCATCGATATTTATGTTAATGTTAAGATTTTAACTAATATTGATGGATTAAGATTATAATATATAACCTAACATTGGGAAAATTGAAGAACTTGTCAAAATTTTGAACTTTTCAGAATACTTCTCAGATGGCGGCTGTATCAATGACATGTCAAAACGATATCAAAAATGTCGATACCGATATATCGATGTTACTGAAAATTAAATTATTAATAAATATCGAAATTTTGAGGCCAATATATCGATATTTATCAGTATCGATATTTTTTTGACATTTTTATGTTTACATCTCGCATAGCAATTTGAAAATCGTTTTAGCCAGTAATAAATCACCGCTTAATGTAATGTAGCGATTGAGGCATTCATCATTTTCTCTTTCTAATAATTGCAATTCGTGATTAACATATTAAACAATTGCCTACCGATGATTATTTGTTCATATTGATATGTCAAAGACGGTCATACTTCATAACAATATGATGATAGTAGTGCGTTCGAGAATGTAAACATCTCTCTTCACAATTTTAAGTTTGTGTTTTTTACAAACTTAAACTTAGTCTTAAACCAACAAATGTACGAATGTTATACATTCTTCCTCTAGTTAAAAGCAACTATGAAGCATTTCATTTCAAGAATTTGTTCCACAAACTCGATAACAACTGACAACCATTACGAAGACTGTTACAAGTTACCATAATAGGTGTGTCGACAAATGGAAACTAGGATAAATTTCCTCTTCCTTATATAATTAAACACAGCACACAGCAAACAACTGACATCTTTCCTACGTCTCGAGCATAGGAAACAAGCAACAAGTGCTATTGATTAACATATTTAACATTGATTAACGTATTTAATTATGTAAAAATGTGCAAATGTTTTTTATAAGACTCGGCAGAGATAATGTTATTGTGAGATAGAAATTGTATTATTACTGCCAGTCGTTGAATAATCTGCGAATGGTTTCATTGCGAATTTATAGGAAGCTGAATTGATTTGGTGTTAGAAAACAACGATTCTGCTTGCCAAGTTGAGGAAATACACGATGTGGAAGCAAAATCTGGTCGATTCAAGAGCTCTAGATTCTTACAACTAGCCTTACAATTTAGTCGTACTCTTACTTAAATACTAGATAAATTTATGCAATGCGGATATGCGATGGACGCGAGCTAGCTAGCTGATTTGCATCTGCTAGTTATGAAACATAACACAAATCTCTAATCCAAACATTGACTTGAATTAATGAATTAATTTGAACTGAATTAATGTGTTCTCATTTTTATTTTAAAAAAATCGTCTTTTTCGTACACCCGGTTTGTCGCTGACCACGCATAGACCAGTGGCCTGTCGTGCTTCCAGAATTTTTCTGGGTATCTATGAGCATATGAATTCTGTGGGGGTGTGGTATGCGGATTTGATGATGCTCACAATTTTACACACACACACACACACACACATATACGGAATTACAAAGTTATGAAGCTCAAAATGGAGTCACAGTACATGTTTGGACGCACATAAACATGAGTGCCACGAACGATATCGAATATCTCTAGATTTAAGAACTTACTGATTGTTTTGTTATGCGCCATAAACACGTGTACCATGAGCGTTATCGAATGTCTCTACATTCTTAACTTCTTAAGTTATTAATTATTTTGTTTTCTTTTGTTTGTATCTATTGTTTAGATGTTAAACCAAGTTTTTTTTTTTACAACGGAGACGGTTAAAACCGTCGGTTATAACTAAGACGGTCCTACAAGCATGAGCCACAACACGGTTTAAGGTCTAAGGCACTAAGTAGTCTATTATTGTAAGCATTACAATAAAAGTACACATCGGGTGCATCTGTAACAAATCAGTGTATCACTCTGTCTTCAAACCCTCTACGTAGCACCAACAGAGCTGAGATAGCTTCAATAATTCTTAAACAGAAGGATTAAGTCCTCCATCAGGGCATCAACTATTTTCAGTGCACGTTACACAAGTTCAGAGTTTCTGAGATATAAGCTGCCAAAAATCGTAATGCTATCGCCTCGCTCACATTCACCAGTTTACTCCACAAGATAACATGTTTCGTTGTGCAATGTAACTTTTTGCTATTCATTAGAACCAATAAATCGTAGAATTTCTAAAAAAATCTGTTAAATTGCGTAAAAATCGCGTATTTGTCCATGACATTTATATTTGCACTTTTTTTAATACACCTCTTCACATTTATGATTAATGAGTAAATAATAAATGTTAAAGTCCAAGAAAAAAGGAACATATTGATATAGGTGACATCCTGTCCACTTGATTAATAAGGGCGAAAAACCCTTATTGAAGTTCAGATTTTCAGAAAACGAAATTTTCAAACAAACATGTCATTTTAAAAGCAGTATAAAGGAGTTTTACTATAAAGGGACTGAAATAATTAGAGATACAGTGAGAAAGTAGAAGAGTCGGGGATCATTTTGATGTTTGTATCATCTTCATAGCTTCGTATTTAGTATGAAAATTCTTGACTAGAAGTTTAACATTTTTCGTTGTGCAATGTAACTTTTTGTTAAAAAATTCTGTTAAATCGCGTAAAAATCGCCTATCTGTCCATGACATTTATATTTGCACTTTTTTTTAATACACCTCTTCATTTTTATGATTAATGAGCAAACCAAGATTTACATAACAATTAATACGTCTTCATCGAAGTTTTAATAGTTAGAGACATGAAAAATAAGACATTCTCAACAATCATTTAAAGAAAAACCATCTTTTCTTAAAAATTCCAAGTGTATTTCTGTTCTTTCTATTACTTAATTTCTTTAAATGATGTTTTAGAATGGAATTTCTTTAAATAATGTTTTAGAATGGAATGGAGGCAGCAAATAATGGAACCAAGTTGACAGGCATCCCCCAAGTCGACTATCAACTCGATCCAAATTTGCCCCGAGAGTTAAATGGTTTTAATCTCACCGATTATCCGTTCTACGATCGCCTGCCTGAAGAGATCGACTTCAAATGTGATGGTCTCCATGACGGTTTCTATGCGAGTGTCCCACATAAATGTCAGGTAATCCTTTTTCTTTGCAATTTTTAAAACTTTGTTTTGGATGGTTATAACCTCAAAAAAGTAGTAGACTTCGACGGCAGCGCCCCCACACGGCGAGAAGCGCTGGTTACGCACGTGCTTTTACAACAACCTAAAAATGCAAGAAGTATGTTATAAAACAAACAAAAAATCGATAGCAACACAAAACCGATTTGAAAAACATCAATGCCATGTTAAAGTACATGAAAAGAGGAACAAATTGATATAGGTGTCATACTGCCCACTTGATAAATAAGGGTAAAAAACACTTATTAAAGCTCAGATTTTTATAAGGCGGAATTTTCAAAAAAACATGTCATTTTAAAGGCAGTATAAATGAGCTTTTCAGTAAAGGGATTGAAATAATTTTGTTTCTACGAGAAAATAGAAAAATTGAGGTATCTTTTGATGTTTGTTTCATCGTCATAGCTGTGTATTTAGTGTGAAAATTCTTGACTGAAACTCCTGGAAAACTGCGAAAAGGACGCGTGCATTCAAGCGAGTAGCACTCGTGATATTCGTGCCTTTACATAACCCCAAACTCAAAGAAATTGACTATAAGAACAGCGCCACCACCATGCAGCGAGTAGCGAGAAGCACTGGTGATACTCGTGCGAATGACGCGACAAATTTAGCTAGTTGCATGTTCAACGTGGTGCTCAGCTAGAGATCATGTGCATGACCTTGTGTCAGATTGTTCATGCCTTCATAAACTTCTCATCACTCCTCTGAACATGCTCACGTGCATTTAACACTCCATCATAAACACTTTAGAAAGAATTTTTATAGGTTAGGTTTTATGGTAGATAATTATGGAATGAGCGTGACTTATATAAAGACCTGGACTTTACTGTAGTCGACTAGAGCTGATGGAGTTGGAGGAGTGTTAATGAAATAACGCAACTTGTGTAATGTTCCTCTGTTTTTTGTTTTTGTTTTTCTAAGGTCTATCACCATTGTTTGTATGGCACACGTTACGATTTCCTGTGTGCGAACTACACAGCCTTCGATCAGAAGACCTTCATCTGTCATTTCGTCTCCGAGGTGGATTGTGTCAATTCGAAGAAGTTTTGGCATAGGTAAGCTTATTATAGTTACTTTTAATTAGACGATTACAATACTAGACGACCAGAATCTTGGAAGATTAGATGATTAGGAGATTAGACTACTAGAAATTTAGGAGATTAACCCCTTGGGAATAACTATAAACCCTTTTGAACCTCTCGGTCCAATCATAGAGGACTAAGGGCGTCTCCCAATTAACGAGTTCTGAGCTGTCTTATTCAATAACCATTTCTAGAAGTCCCTAATCCTTAAAACCCTCCAGAATCACTACGATTCAATCAGAGACTCTGATTAATTTGATTTGAGGAGTTTCTATACATCTCCAGAGGTGTTCGTGTCGCGGTGAATGACCTGGGAATCTGATAGAGCTAGCGTATTTTGGTGTATGTACAACGGAGGCCAGGATTTGTTTAAAGTTATAATATGATTATGGTGTGATAGGTTTGATAAGAATTGACTTCATATCTTACTCTTTAGGTAATTTAGGAGATTAGATAACTAGAAGATCTAGAAGATGAGACAATTAAAAGCATGGAAGACTAGAAGATTCTTACAATATATGTATTGGTTTTCAGAAATGATGCACTGTACAAAGCAACAACAACGTCGACAATTAAGCCCCTGATCGTCTATACACCTCCAGCGCCACCTGCGATTCTTAGCGGTGGTAGGATTCGTCCTCAGGCTCCGACCGGTGGTGGTCAAGGTGGTCAGATTCAAGGAGGTGCTCCACGACGGCGTAAACCCTCACGTAGACGTCGCCCACAGTACGATTACTACGACGAATACGACGAGGCCGACGAGGAGTACTATGACGAACCAAGATACACGGCCACAGAAGCGCCACGTCAGGAAGGCCGTAGACGCAACAAACGTCCCCGACCTCGACCTCGGCCTGTGTACGACGACGAATATGAGGAGTACGAGGAGGAACGCTATGATCGGAGACGAGGGTCTTCCCGCCGAGGACGTCCTACCTCCAGACGGAACAAAGAAGAACGGAGGAAGTACGAGGATGAATATGAGGAGTATGAAGATGAGGACCCACGTTTTGATAGAAGTGAGGAGAGGAGGAATAAGAAACCGAAAGATGATAGACGACGTCCTGTCGAAGATGACCGAAAACGTCCTGTAGAAGATGAGAGGAAACGCACCGATGAGGGAAGAAAGCGTCCCTCGGAGGATCGCCGACATGATGAGGAAGATCGTAGAGCTTCACGTCCTAGGAAGGGTTCTAGACGTCCTATTGAAGATGACTATGATGACGACGACCGGAGGTCTATCAAACGTAAAGAAGAGCCTCCTAGTGGTTCCGGGGAGGACAAGGCTTTGGTTAAACCTCTTGGTACTTCCTTGTATGACCGTCCGAGAGTTGCTCCAAGGATACGTCCACCTGTACCTAAAAACGAGGCAGATAAATATGCGTACAAGACTACTCAAGGGCCAGCTCCAACTCAAGCTACGCCTAGTAAGTTGAACGACGAGGAATATTATGATGAAGAGTATGAGGAGGAACCTCCAAAGAAGCAGAGGACTTCGGCTAAGGACTCCCAAGCTGATGCTTCTATTACGTCGAACTCTAGGAAGAGTCAGGGGAAGAATAGGAATAGTGAGCGTGATCGGGATAGACCAGATCGAGATAGGTTAGATCGGGATAGACCATCAGATCGTGATAGAATATCTGATAGGGATAGAGAGCGTACTGATGACAGGGACGATAGAAGACGGGCCAAACCTCGACGGCCTCTACAGGATGACTATGAGTATGAAGAGGAAAAGCCCAGACGTGGTCAGAAGCCAAAAAATGAGGAGCGACGCGTTGGGCAAGGAAGTCGTAAAAGACCAGCAACGATTGACTATGATGACGATGAAGAGGAAGTCGTCAAACCTAGAGAGAGTACTAAAAACAAAGATAGACCTCGCCTTAGGGAACGGGAACCTGTTAGAAATCGTGATGAGGAACGAGAACATGAACCGGAACGTCTCTCGGAACGAGGACGAGAACGTACCCACGAGTATGATCAAGAAAGACCTAAAGAGGTTCAGGAGGAGAGTGCATCAAGCGAGGCTTCAAGTACGGTAACCTCTACAACTCGTAGGAAGTACCCTAATAAAGACTTGTTTCGTGCCAAACTTACAACAACCACAACGCCATCTACAACTACAACCACTTCAACAACAACTGAAGCACCTCGTCCTAAAGAGGAACAGAACCCTGGAAGTAAGACAGTTAGGATTGTCAAACGCCCATTCTTGCCAAGTCGTGGTGGTAACCCTTATATAGCCCGAGGTCTACAACCTATCGGACTTAAGTCAGAAGCCCAGAGACCTCAGGAGAGTCAACAAGCTCAGGTCCAATCCAGACCTGAGGAAATCGATCTACATTATGAAGAATTCAAGCCATTGAAGCAACAACGTAACAAACCACAGACACAGACGGTTGAAGACCGTCCTCAAGTCCGACCAGCCTTCATCAACCGGGGATCTGTCTCGATTAAGACCCAAACACCTCAAGTGGAAAGAGAGAGGGTTCAGCAAGTGGAAAGGGAGAGGGTTCAAGTAAAAGAAGAAAAGAATCCGTTGGACATCAACGAAAATGAGTATGATGTCACATTGAATGACGCTCTAAATCCAACCTTGCCCAATCTCCCGTTGAGACAGTTCCCTTCAGGCTTCAGTAATACTGCCAACAATGTGAATAATGACTATACTTTCAGCGCCTTCCATCGTCCGCGATATGTTGTAGATGCGACGATAAACTCGGCGAGTTCCGAGTATCAGTATCGATACAAACCTCCCCAACTTGTTCCCGTTCCACAGGCGACCATGAAGACTCCTCAGGCTGCGACGCAGTTAATCCGCCAGCCGGAAAGTCATCAGGACTTTAACTATCAATCGTTCAGGCCCAGTCCGCGTATTTCTCACCTCCAAGCGAGTCAAGGTCAAGGAATTCAGTCGCAGTCGCAGTCTCAGACTCAGGCGTTTTACAGCAGCTATTAGGTTAACCTCAAAATTGATGGCTTGCTTCAGAATGATTGTAGTGGCAAAACTGTGATGAATTGGGAGTTTGTTTCAAGTCATATTACTTATTGTTAGATGAACAAGTGTAAACTAGATGTAAAATACTCAAAAAGGTCACAAAGTAACTTTTCGGAATCTACTGAGAAGGTTCGTAGAACATAATTTAATTGTAAGACTTTCAAATGGAATTATTTATGTTGAGATTTATAAGAAAGAAAAACCTTAACATACGTTTATGGCCTATATTTAAGTGAATTTGTGAGATTTCTGTATGACGATCAATTGTTATAGTTATGTAAAATTTGTATATCGCAACGATGACAACTGCAACAACAACAAAAAGATTAATATTGTAATGTGTTGATGTGTGTAAATATATTTTTTATCATCGGATGTATCTTCGTTTTCTTTGTCTATGTTGGAGGTTATAATTACTTTTTGTATTTTGTAATTTTGGAAATTTCAAATTGTAATTTTGGAGAAATTTTGGTTTTCAAATTTGATATTTTCTCAACTATCTCGGAAACGACAAAAACGACCCCCCAAATATTATTACATATTTAGAATCAGCGTTTTCCGCTCTATAAGATAGAATAGTTTTGAAATCGATCTGCGAATAAATAGGCAGAAAATTTTTATGATATATGCAAATTTCGTCTATTTCTCTGAGTGACATAACCTTTTTGCTTTTGATATATTGTCAATACTTGATTTAAAAATACTCTATCATTAAAGAACGATTACGTGCTATATGCAGATTGAATCGATCGGCTTCTTTCTCGTAATGTATGTCTGCGTATAATTGTATTCTTCAAAGTGACTAAAACCTTCAAAGTTGGTCACTCGCTCAAAATGAAAATACGCGGTAAGCAGCATATTTTCATATGATTTTAATACCCTTCGTCGACGGAATGTTCCAGCACGACCCAGAAGATTTACATTTGATGATAATAAAATGTAATATGTATTAAAATAAAACTGAATTTGAAAAGTTGTCTTCAAATCGGATAGCAAAAAGTGGCGCCACTCTGTATTTGCGGCTCGGGTTGAACTAAAATCTGTTGCAAATTTTACTACAGCATTTGTGTTATTATGTATTATTATCTATGATTCTACCGCAATAACGTTCAATGCAGTTCTACCTTTATATTGTTTTACTATTAAAAGCAGAGCATGTCTAGTAAATTTCGAATCCATCACTTATACGTCTTCAAAAATTCAGAGCGACCAAGTTTCGTCAGGCAAACAAGATATACATAACCTAAAAAAATCGTCTTAATTACATTTTCAACTTACTTGAAACCGGCTGATTGTCTTTGGGGATGCGGTGCACAGAGACTTGAGCGATATCGGTATGGTAAACACACAATCTTGAATCATTTTGCACGATTAGAAACACGTAAAAACTTGCAAACACAGGTCACGAACGAAGCCGGCGGCACAAGGACGAATTCAACTGAACCGGCAAAATAACGAACTATTTTGAAATTAGTCACGTCGCGTCGTTTACTTGAAATTTGAATTTTCAACCATTAGCGACATCTGGAAACGCCGTAGATCTTCAAATCACATCGACACATTCGAGTTTCTGCGGCCTGATTTTCCATCGTATTTACTTAGAAATGTGAGAAACACATATACTCTGAGTCTGTGTTTCTCTATTAGTTTAATAAGGTTCGAAGGACCAAAGGTAAGTAAAACAGGTAAAGTTTTCATTAAGCAGAAATCTATAATGATAACCCAACAATTTCGCAAATTAAAGTTTTTTTTTTGCAAATCTTTTCAGTAATAAATAAAACTAATCTACTTCCTACCTTTCCCCTTCTTCTGCGCCATAACGACTCGGGGCGCCGGCAGGGGAAGCTTGACAAAAGCGTGTTTCTCCTTCACCGTAAGCAGGAGCATCGAACACAATTCGCCAATCTTCTTCATGCTCAACTTCAACTGAGCGGAGAGCTCCTGTAGGTCGGCGTCGTTTTTATTCGCCAGCATCGACAATATGATGATGAAGCAGCACGCCTTGTCTTTCATCGACAACGGCCGAGTTCTACAACGAAATCATTGACAACAACAGGTTGACAATGTCAATAACATAATAATAAAACTCATAAGAATAGAAATGGATCACTTACATGCTTCTTCCACTTCGAACCGTAAACGTATTCAACACAAACTCACTCAAGACGCTGGAATAAAAGCTGGGCTGGTACGTCTTGTGCGTGAGGCCTTTCACCGTCGTCGAATGGATGTTAATGATGGCATCCAAGACTAGCAAAATCGAAATGTAATAGGTTGCATCGTCGTTGCCCGAGTTTTGCCATTGTATAATCTGCGATTTTATGTACGGCGATGCCTCGATGTCTTCTTCCTCCTTTTCCAGCATATCCTCGGCGGGTACCAAAAGACTCTTCATGATTCCCGCTGGGATTAACATTTCAAGTGGATATACATCAGCGGCCACTTCTGCTTTTTTGTTGATGTAGGGTAGAACGTCCGAGGTTTGTTGGACTTCTTCCACTTCCATCTCCTCTAGGTCGATATCTTGTAAAAGAACATTTAAAAAATATTAAAATTTATGTTAGGTAGGTTGTGTGTGTGTGTTAGTGCACGTATGTTAATTTGTGTGTGTTGGTATAGTAAAGTCTATGTGTTTTAGTGAGTATGTATTTTGGAGTGCGTGTTGTATAATTGTGTAAAGTTGTAGATGTGTGTGTGTGAATAATTTGGTAAAGGTAAATGTTAGTGGACGTATGTAAGGTTGTGTGTGTTAGTACAGTAAAGTCCGTGCGTTTTAATGTGTTTGTGCGTAAAGTTTCATATTTGTGTGTATAGTTTATGTGTTTCTGTGCAGTTTTACGAGTGTGTATGTGTAGAGTTATACGTTCATAAATGTGTGTAAATGTGTAGTTTTATGTGTACAGTATATGTACGAAATAGTGTATATATTAATGTATATGAAATTAGAATGTGATAGAACGTAAAATAAGAACAAGCTTTTAAAAAGTCATGCAACATACTTGCGACAGTCTTCTCCAGTTGATCCTTAAAGTTATCGACGTTAATTTTGAGTTTCTCCATGGTTTCCGTCTGCCTTTTCGTCTTCTTCGATCCGAATTCTTTGTTCAAGTCTGTGAGTGCCTTTGTGTTCACCTCCATCATTGTACTATCGATGATTTCTCGCATTTTCGGTGGTTGTGGTTTCATCATTGCTTCGTTAATCGCAACAAGTTTAACCTACAAATTTCAGATAACTTAACTTTGTTACGACGAAAAATCTAGAAATTATAGGTCAAAGGTGTACCTTGTTTGTCTTCTTGTTTTTAATAACAAGGAATGTGCTGTACGCATTTTGGCCTATCACTGGTCCTGTGTAGATTAACGATTCTGAGGCGAGGACTGGCATTATTCGGTTGGCGTCGTTCGTATATATACCACAAGATAGTTTCGTTTCTTGGTCTTCTTGTAGCTCTCCATTTTGGAATTGTACTAGAAATTTGAGAAATTTCAGTATATTGCAAAGAAGGAAATGGGGGTGCTATTAATAACTTACAACAGGTTGGGCGACTGCATTTGTCATTCAAAATAACTTCCATTATAGATGTTATGTATCATCTAGGATTATCGAAACAAATTTGTTAAATGTTTGTAATATTTTTGAGGTTAGATCACAGATTGGTGTGTTTTGAATATGAATTTGCACGTGTTGTGTTCTGTTTGGTGCGTTACTTTGTAGTGGAAAGATAGATGCCTACAGCACCCTCTACAATTGAATAATAATACTAACATCTTTTAATTAAATTAATTAAAAATTTCGAAAAACAATAACTATTACTAAAAGTAAATAAACTATTACAAAAGTTATTCAATTTACCATTTTATAATCTTATTTTTATCTTTAAAAACAAAAGAAAAGTAAAAACAAAGAATTCCCTCTACACATCGCCCTCTACAATTGAATAGTAATACTAGCATATTGTATTTGAAATAATTAAACATTTCGAAATAAAAAAAACACTAAACTATTACTAAAAATAAATAAACTATAACTTGTCCAATATATTTGCTTAATTAAAATAATTTAAGTAAAATAAGTAGCATCTGTAAAAACAAACAAAAATTAGTAAAAACAAAGCATTACATTTGATGAGACGTGGATTTGTTGCGTCGTCTACATTTGCATAAATGCTCGTAGCCAATATTGTTCATTGTATTGCTGTGGTTGTGGCGGTTGTGGCACGGGGAATAACTATTTGGTTATCATCACACACAAGTCAATGTCATAGTCATTTCATTACCATTTCGGATCGGATCAAAATTTTGGCGAGTGAATGCAAATGTTGCTGATTGTGAGTGTCGCCGTGAGCGGCAGCTCCTGAACGCCGCCAGGGAACTATTCCAACAGCCTGCAAACAAAAACACGCACATACAACTCTGCAAATTCATGCTGCACTTTACCGTACGCCCGGTGAGTTTACAACTTTTACAAGTTTGATTTGATATGATGGTTTCCCATCGCTGCTCGCACACAAGCTGTCTAAATCGAAATCGCACGGACTTGGTTGCGCTCCGATTGTTCAAAAGACGAACCAAGTGCGACGGAGTGGATTTGCAAAAAAGTGGTGGCGATCACAGTGTCGCATCACCTTCATTCGTGCGACTAGACTATGACTAGCTATGTGCGAACAGGCGTTCGTGGACGATTAACACTTGAATAAATTTAGAACGAACCTAATTTTAGGTTAGATGCGAGGTTCGAAGAGACGTACGTCGTCGTCTGCAGGATTTGCCGGAACAGCTGGAAAGTGGACCTACTCACAGCAGGAAAGCCCTTTTTTTACGTTCAACTAATACAGTAAGCAATATCAACGTGCATCATGGGAATGATTATTGGCAAATTTCGCGTAAGTCATTCATAAATTTAGATTTTCAACAACTTGGCAACTCGACAGCAATTTCATTTCTGCTTCCTGCAAGTTAAAAGTACATACAGGAAGCTGAAAGTACCTGTTTCAAGCCCTAGTTGCCTAGTTCAAACTTCTAACTTGAATAATCAAAGCGTTTATTACATCTTTTCAGAGAAAGAAGAGCAATAGTGACCTATTAGAAAACATTGATAAGCAGATAACATCGATTGAGAACTTTCAGAAGAACACCGAACAGCAAAGGAAGCAAATCGTTGGCAAATTTCTGGTGATATCCGTTGGCATATACGTCCTATCAGCCCTTGTATTCTACTTTTACTTTTATCCACAAAACTTCAAAGAGAGACTACTTTATTTGGTGCCGTTTTGTTTAGCTCCAACGTTGTAAGTATTCGAAGAATATCCCATACAATGTAAGAATAACATATGCATCTATCAGCATATGTTGTTGTTAAATTAATTTAATTTAACAACAACAATTTAACACAACACATATGTTGTGTGAATCAACAGATGTTTGAGTTGACGTCTGTTGTTTGTTTCAGCATATTCCTCTTGAAACGTATTCTGTCCTGGTATTTTAATCGCAAACTTAATAAGAACAAGAAGACACTGGTGGATTTACATGCAGAAAAGCGGAAGATTCTGGAAAACATCATGGAAACGGAGACATACAAAGTGGCTAGAGGGCTTCTGGAGAAGTATGCACCTGAACAAGTGCGACGAGTTAATCTAGGACAAGAGATAACACCGATGAAGAATGTTTCTGTGTCTGCAATGTCTCCAGCAAGTATGTTTCAGTTTTCTTTACGTTTTTTTGTGGTTATTTCATGTTTTGTTGGCAATTTGAGTGCATTTGAAAATTTATTTATGGAAGATTGAAATAACTGGATATTAAAATATCCACAAATAACTTTATTAATTTTAGGTTAACCTCAAAATGTAATTTGTCTTTGGTTAAACTGAATTGTTGTTCGTATGTTTGTGATAACTTTCATGGTTTGCATCAATTTTCGAGGTTATTTTTTGTTTCATGCTCTAGACTTGCTTTTCTCTTGTGGAATATTCATTCATTCAACAAGCATTTATGCAATTTTGAAAGAAAAAAGTTAATTCAAACTTTAATTAACCTACAAATCAATAGAAAGCAATTAGATGTGTCATGGAGCATAAATTTTGTGTTAACATAACCACCAAATGTAATTAATATGTCTAATAACCTGACTTTTCTATGAAACATGGATAGTTAATTTTTGTTTTTTTCTTAGCTTTGCGTAATCGCATGCCAACGCAGAGTCGCGTGTCCCTGAAGTCGAATATCACGCAAACTCCAGGTGTGCCTGTAGCTGGAGTGCGTGGCGGATCGCTCGTGACAGTGCCTTCAGCGATGGCCACACCAGTGCCCTTCAATCGCAACCTCGTGATGGCGACACCAAACAACCGTGCGCCGGGCACGATGACGCCGATGCCGCGCTACCTGCCGAACAAGCATCGCACGTTCCTCGATAAGATGGTCGACTACGTGATCGGCGACGGGCCCAACAATCGCTACGCGCTGATTTGCAAACAATGCTCGGGTCATAATGGTAAGGCCACTAACTTAACTCGTGTAAATTCCACCTTAAACCTTAAACTTTAAGGTTATACTTAAAGTTTAAGGTTAGATATAAAATGCGTAAAGAAACTTAACCTTAAATTATAGGAATGGCGCTGATGGACGAGTTTGAATACGTCACATTCAAATGCTGCTACTGTATGGCGATGAATCCGGCGCGTAAGACGCGACCGACTGCCCCACGGCTACTCGGCGAGACCAACGAACTGCCATCGCTGCCAGCACCGCCACCACCATCGTCCGCCGCCGCGGACCGCGAGTTAGCGCTGAGAGGCGGCGATCCGGAGACGTCCGAGTCGGAGAAGAACTCGGGCAGCGACACGGACTGTGGCGATGCGCCACCCGTGCGCAAATCGCCCACGCTCGAGACGCTCTTCCGCAAGCAGGTGGAGAACGTGGCGGTCGGCAGCGACGATGCCACCGTCTCCGACGACTTCGACAAGCTCTCCGACTTGGAGAACAGGGATTCCGAGGTCGAAACGACGCCGCTCTCGCAGCCGGGCACCACGCAGACGTCGCAGGCTGGCTCGACGCAGACAATCGAATGAGAAAAACGCATAAGCAACTACACCATCTACACAAAGACTGATTTATTGCTAATTAGTAATAAATTTTGTACATATTCGTCGTCGTCGTCGTCACCCTCCCAGTCGTTAAGAACACGATAACATAACAACAAACTCGGAAAATGCGGAAAAACAGAGGGTTTTTCCTTTCTTTCTTTACGACTTTATTTGACATTCTCGTTGTGTCCAAACTGAAACAGAATAAATTTAATCTAAATAATAGACTACCAGTCATGCGATTGCCATTTTGTATTCGATTAGTCGTCGATATTGTTGAATCGTTTAAAGAAATTTATTGAAGTTGATACTTGATAATTGTAAACCGACTAAGTTAAATTAATGAAATTGATTTTGTTGTTGTTGAGGTAAACAGAGCAAACTATTTGTATCCGTATAATTTTTACTTATAATTAGCTACGTAGTTTGGATTGTTTTTTTTTCTGTGTGTGTCTTTCGTAAAAAAAACGATTATGATTTATTTATTTTGCATTGGAATGTTTTTTTGCTGAATGAATTTGCATAGTGGCGCTTTGATGAAAACTGTTATTTCAAGTTGCTTTGGAGGAATGGCAATATGTTACTTTTACAAAGGCAAATAATAAAAGAAATGATTTTTTAACGAAACTAATTGGCTTTTATAAAAGATGCAATAGATAGCTACAAAGCATATTAAAAATACAGTAAAATGCAAGTTATTCAAAAATTTATTTACAAACAGGTATACGATTTGATCTCTAGATATCAAGCTGGCAAGGCTTTTAACGTCCCTTGTATTCATGTGTCATCTATTTTTTAATTATCGAAATAACGAACCAAACAGAAATCGAGTACGTGCAAAAATCATTTTCAATACATAGAAATAAAGAAATAATATTGAAATAAAGAGGTAAAGAAATAATGAGCTAACGAAATAAAGAGGTAACGAAATAAAGAAGTATATAAATAAGGAGGTAACGGTAAAGTGGCAAAGAAATGTTATGTCGATTTGTAACTCATATAACAGCCACGAACACATTTGTCATAATATATGGGGGTCGATATTGTCGTTTTCGAGATATTTTGAAAAATAGCCAGTTTCAAAAAGCAATTTTTCAGTAGCTCCGATCGGGATGAAACTAACAGAGAATTATCTCAGATGGTTTCTGAGTGTTTTCTCAAACTATAGTCTCTTTACCTCATATAGTTTCCGAGATATTTTGATTTTTCAGATTTTGAAATTTTTTTAAAGGGTACCCATTGACGAAATTTCAATATTTTGTCATAATTCTCTATCTATTTATTCTCTGATAGATCTCAAACTATGC